>BMAU01020676.1:87500-352336 GCA_019973935.1 Trichonephila clavipes | reverse complement strand
AGAAGCTACTTGACGACTGTTTGGTTTAATGAACCGTCTAATTTCAACTATTTCAAGATCAATTCTATTATCACGCCTCTGACAGATGTACTTCAGTTGGGACATCGAAAAGCAGGAATCTCGAAGTGAAGCCCTCCCATATTATGTTGCCTTTTACCGAAGTATTTAAAATTTGATCAATAGCTGTTATTTGAACAGCGCATACAGGGTCCGAGGAGCTAATTTTTATTTTCCTGCTTCGAGAGACGTACGTGTGCGTTATATTGTCATGACGAGATATTTTGTTCATTCATTCGGCATGCAATAGGTGGACGCTCGATTTAGGATGCTGCCTGATTTTTCTGTATGTTCAATTAAAAAGTTGTGATTTCATTAAATCTTTTACTGCCAATTCGTAGAATTAGTTCTTGGTCAGTTTGGGCATTTTTAGAATACTTGAAATCTGCAGCTTCCGTCATGTTTTTTGTCATTATGTAGCTTGTATTATTGGATTCTGTAATCCGAATGAAGAGTGACTCAGCTTGAGTCTCTGTCAGGTAAAAGAAATATGGAAAAAATTAATTGGTAAACTTACCAAGTCCACAGATAAAAAGAAAATATATATAAATCCTCAAAATCTCTTTCTTAGAGGTGTAACAAAATATATTAAACAAGTGTAAAAAACGACAGCAAAAATAAAATTTTCTTAAGTCCAGCAATACCACCTTTAAGCATTGTTCAACTTCATACAACCTCCTCGCATGACACAATCCGACTATCAGAATGTAATGGACAGTACAGTTTTTAAAAAATTGTTGAGGACAGGTCTCTTGTTCTTTAGAAGGAGGGAAGAAAATATCAGGTAAGTAATATACAGGGTTGCAGAGCCAAGACATTATTTCGCCATTAACAGCCACTCCTAGAAAGATGATGCCAAACGTTTCATTTACACAATCATCTAGCCCTGGGTTGGACATCCACGGCACGCTTGACACAGGGTGTGTGATAACCCCCCCCCGATGGGTATACCCTCTCTCTACCATCCACGCAACCTATGTCAGAGGGAACGAAAGAGGAACCACTTAATTCTACCCCATGATAAAAATAGTTTATTATGATCTTAACTTATATATATTATACACTCTTTCATCTTCAAAAATTTTTGACTCCAATACAATTTTCTGGATTCATCTGCATACAGTTACTACCAACAGAAAACCTTGCTTTTCTTCAAAACATCAGGGTCAGTCACTCTGAAATGAGAAGTCTTTAAATAAATTGCAACAATAATTTTCCACACATTGCTATTATTCCTTACATATATTTTACAATTTGTACACATATTTCAAATCAATTATTTTTCAACATATACACCTCATCTGGTTTTCTGAACGAAATTCCCCTCTAATCGCGCAGCGCTGTTATAGTTTTATGGTTAATTTCTACCTACACCGCGTTCCTAAAACCAGATGTACACTGATATCAATCTATACATGACTATATACAAACAGTATACAATTACAAACATTTTTACAATAATCATTTTAAACAAACAACCCAAGGAATTCTCGCATCTCATTACAAACATTTTTACAGTATACAATTACGCAGTATACATTTGCACAGTATACATTTTTACAGTATACATTTACACAGTATACAATTACAAACATTTTTACAATAATCATTTTAAACAAACAACCCAAGGAATTCTCGCATCTCAGCGAAGTCATAAACAGCAGTAAACACATGTATACGTACAATTGTTTTCTACATTTTGGAAGAAATTTACAAACACAAAAGTTCATTTTTCATACATCTCGAAAAATGCACCTTAATGTAGTGTCAACTTTTGTAAATCACATAAAAATTTTAATAAACATTTGACTTGCTTGTTGCAATAATTCGCCCGACTGCCTGTCAGTTAAAAAAATATAATGAAACGATACAACCTGGTTAATATTTCTTCTTGTTGCTGACGTCTTCGACGAGAACTTCCAGCGATGCCGTCCTTCTGCTAGTTGATTTTTCTCCCACTTCCTGGGGCTTTTGCAGTTTGGCTCCTCTGCTTCTTCTTGAACTCTGACGGCTTGATCGTCCACTCCTGGGCTTCTGTTTCTGCTCCTGCTTCTGACGACTCTGGCGTGTAGACTGTTGCTTACATCTGTGCTCTTTGTTGTAGGGTCTGGATTCCTGGTACCTTCTTTCTCTGGATGGTCTGGACCCCCTTGGTCTTGCGTCTGTCCTCTGGATGGTCTGGACTCGGCTGCCTCTTTTATCCTGGGCCGCAAATTATACCGGCCTATATCTATTTCTGATATCGATGCTTCCGCCTTCCGGAATATTTTTCTAGAATAATTAGAATGGTTTGCGGATAATGGTAATCTTCGCTTATCTCCCTGTCTAACTGGAACTTTGTCACGTTTTCTTCCGGGCTCCCTGACCTTGAAGTGTGAATTGACTTTTTATATCCGATCACCTTTTTTCCTACTTTTCTTTAACCTCCAGCTTATTTGTAGCGAATACTCCTTTGACCCTACATGTGTTTTATGCTTATCAGTAACAGTTGTACGCCTATCACCCTGATCCACCTTAAGACCTGTCATTTCCCCCTTTACATCTCGTCATTCACCTGATTCCCTATTCTTACTATTTTGTGACCAATCTGATCTAGGTCGCACACCCTCAAAACTACTCGCTTGATATCCTGAACCACTGCTATCCAAATTTCCAACTCTTATCACGTTCTCATCACTTTTCCTTTAATGATACAATCGAACTTGATCTTTGTTGACCGTTAATCTCTTTCCCGCTTTCCAAATTTTTAAATTATTATTCTTCACTTTCAAAACTCTATATGGACCTTCAAACTTTTGCTTAAACCTCACGACCACCTTTTTCGTTGCTGAACTTATGGGTACCCAGTATTAATCTTAATCCGAGCATCTCGCCTCCTTCTATTATAATATATCGCCAAATTTCAAGCTTAACTTTAGTATTCTTTCTCGCCTCTTCAAATAATTTCTCAATATCGCCTACTGCAAACTCTGTTCCATCGAATAACATCACTAACTTTTGAGAAACGGGGTAATCAATTTTCTACCCCAAAACAACTCTGCGGGTCTTTTCTGTAGTATCATTCACTGCCGTTCTCAACGTATAGGCCAACTCTTGTAAGAACTGGTCCCATGTTTCATGGTTATCATTAACATAACTTGCAATCATTTGCAAAAGGTCGCGATTCACGCACTCAGTTCTATTTGACTGCGATCTATACACAACTGTCTTAACATGATGTATGCCCAATCGATTACTCAAATGTTCAAAATTTCGGATATAAATTGGAGACCGTTATCACTTATCATTTTTATTGAGCTCCATAACGCGATACATAATTATCAAATAAACTATCTGCTATTACTTTAGCTGAGGTTTTTTTGAGGGGTACAATTTCTAACCACTTGGAAAAGTGGTCCGTAATTACTAACACGTAGCGGTTTCTTCTAACTTGCGACGCAGGATACGGACCTCATAAATCTAACGTCACTATCTCATTCGGATAATTTGTAACTATCGGAATTAAACAACAGCTGGTAACGCGTTTTTTTAATTAATGGTCTGGCATACATGACATGATAAGACATTTTGGTTTACAGTCACTCAAAAAAAGTATTAGAACACACTACCAGTTCATAGATTTTTATCGTAATAGTTTACTTAAAAATACAAATGAAACCAAAAAAAAAAGAAGTAAATGCTATTTTGGTAAATACAAATAATAATAATTTGAGCTAAACTCATACATTAGTGAAATTACGGTTAAAATTGAAAATAAAATAAAGCGAGTTAAGAAAACGTGCTCAAAAAAGTATTGGGACACTTCTCAATAAATTAAGAAAAACCATTCAAACTTAGAAATTAATATCTTGTTGGGTTGCCCTTGCTTTTTATGACCTCTCAAAGTCTATTTGTCGTGGATTGGATCAATTTTTTGCAAAACGATCTGTTAATTTTTGTCCACTCTTTGACCAAATATTTTCTTAAGTCCTGCTTGTTAGAAATTTGGTGCTCATATAGTTTTTGCTGCAAATAGTTCCACACATGTTCAATGGGATTAAGGTTTGCACTTAGGGCAGGACTCTTAATAACTCTAGGGCAGTGGTAGAGGACCCATAACATGTAAATATCTGCAGTATGTTTCGGGTCATTATCTTGGTACAATTTAAAATGTCCTAAGATTTCTAGCTTTGTGACGGGCTCACGCGTCTTTTCTTTAACATGTCCTTTGGGGGCAGAATTAATAACAACTCTTTTCCTACCAGATCCAAGAAGTGAAGCGTGAATGAAAGATGCAAATTAGGAAGCTTTTAAATATCAGAAGTTAGAGTAAGTGGGGTGGCAATTTGAGGAATGTAAAGATAATCCGTGGTTCAAGCGTTAAGAGGTTTTAAAAAACGTTAAGTACAGCAAACAGAAATTATACGTAATAGAGAGCCCTTAAGTCAAGGCGCATACCATTGCACTCGAGTAAATACGCAACTTTATCTAGGATTATTGTGATCGCTACTTCAGACTACATTAAAGGTAGGAGTGACTATTTAATATTCGGATCTGTGTTAGTCTAGGAATAGAGTTAGTATTGATAGTGGTCCGGGTTACGTTAGTTCGGTATTATATATATTGTATGTTTAGCTCTACCGTAGATTCTCTCACATATATTATTATCTAATTTGTTAAACGTTTAAGTTAAAGATCGTAATAAAGTCATATTAAGATCATGTGTGCTTCTAGTTCTTCCGTTATTCCTACACCTCGAGCTCACGCTAATAATCAAGGAAAAGGGTAACTAAGGGGGGTGCCCTCACAGCTTGCTCGCACTTTTCTTTTAATTTCGCTTGAGAATGTCAAGATAGACATATTTATTCATTATACCATCAATGAAATTTAAGTTCCCGACAACAGAGCTTGTCATGTAGCCTCAGGGAATTTGGTTACTCCCTCCATATTTGACAGTAGGCCAGTATTTCTGAAACTGTGGAGCATATCGAAAATAAAAGATTTAAAAACATTTATTTACTAGAATGAAGTATAACAAAATACTTTCTGACATAATAAAAAAATATACACATTTACACGGAAATAATATATATATATTATCTGCGATTTTACATCATCAAAAATAGAAGCTTCTACTTCAAAACCTCGTTTTTTAGCTATCTTTGATACTATAACCAAATAAAAAACGTTTTATTCGATTTGCTGTAATCCCATGATGAGAGATTTTTTTATTACGTTTTCTTTTCAAAGCGAAAATGCTACTCTTTCAGAGGAAAGACAAAACCCAGACCCATAATCAAAAAAAAAAAAAAATTTTAGGAAGATAAAAAAGTTCATCACTGTTATATATTATTGCCATCTGCTGTAGGCAGCAGAATGTATTTGCTGCGGTTTGACCTTCGAGCTTACTTGTACGGTTAGTTACGTCCCTGCTCTTATGTATTTGTTTTTTTCATTTAGGGAAGTTTAAAGGATTACTAAGCCAAGCATAATGAAAACGTTTTACATCATTTTTTTAGAACATTTATATTGTAATAAATGCACTTTTAAACCGGGAGCGGTCACGCCGAGCACTGAGTGCACGAAATCAGTAATTCTGGCAAAACTGTACCAATGGCCCTGACACTATCCTCCTGTTTGACAATCTTAACGTGAACTAAAATATATTTGTCACATATCTCCCTCTTTTTGGGGAGAGACAGACATTTTTTTACGATCTTAAGGTACTTGTTTTGTTTGAGTTCCCGGTGTGATAACTTTTTTTCCGAAATATTTTCTGTGCCCTTGAAAGTAGGGGTGAGTATATCTTCTCTTAATTAAATTATTCACTGGAATTACGATTTGTATTGTGTACTATAAAAATAATTATAAAAAAAGGATTGGGGTGACTCAATAACCCCGCTCGACTATTAGTATCGAGTACGCGCGCCTGCTCCAGGGTTAAAACATGTTGGAAGTTTTTTCGCTTTAAAAAAATATTAAAAATAATACAATTATTCTTCATCATAATTTTTTTATTGTTCATTATTCAACATCAATTCTAAATGCTAATTCTTTGAGGCTTAAAGTTACAGTTCGCTTAAAACTAATTATAATTTGAGTAACCATTTTAAAAAAATCATTTTACATATTTGTAAACATTGTCGAACACTTGGCATTACTCTCCTTACAATTAGGCGATTATATCAATAATGTTTTATTTTCTTATAAATGAACTCGTGCAAAGAGCGGGTACTTCAGCCGGTATACTTTTAATGTATCAGTGCTGCACAGAGTATTTTATAACTAATTAATTAATACTAAATTAAGAACAAGTTTAATAAGTATTAGCGACTTCCACGGGCTTGTTTTACAGAGCAAAGTTTTTCAAAGGAATGCTTATGATTAGAAATTGACCCTCTGAGTTCTTTTTCTACATTTAGCTGATATCTTTTTTTTTTTTTTTTTTGTCTTCTAAGCAACCACCGCATTTTGCAATATGTTCCAATTTAAAAGTTAGAGAAAGGAAAAAAAAACATAATAATTATCCTATTACTTAATTTTTTTGCTTAAAAGTAACATATACAAAATTTAATACTTATGTCATGAATTTGTATGGTTTATAATAAAGATTGTTGCTTTATCGTCAAAGTGCATTATTATTGTATTCAGTACATTATTAATGTATAAGGGATAAAAATTGTGATTGAAAAGGGGGGCGCCAGTATTGAAAATTTGAGAAGCACTGCAGTAGGCCGTAAATTTTTGACATGAATTGCTGTATTTGATTTCCGCCAAACTTTTACTTGACATCCGATTCGAAAATGTTATATTTACTTTCATCAACAAAAATAACATTTTCCCAATATTCTGTTGGCTGCCTTACATACATTTTAGCAAATGCTAACCTAGCTTGTCTATTTTTTTTTTTTTTGATGATGGAGGGCTTTTTTTTAGGTACTCTGTCATGATACTTATGTTTTCTTTAAAGATTTCTGACAGTTTCAGGATTTACTAAGTTTTCCGAACCTACTTTTACATTGCAAAGTCATTTTTATTGCACTAGTTCTTGGATTAATGTGTACTTGTCTCGCAATCCACATCTCTTTATATTCATTAAATACCCTTAAACGCCCTAATTTTTATTTGTTTTCAACACTTTTGTTTCCTTGAACCTGTCAATGATGTTAAAAACACTAGACTTACTCAGCTTTTCAAGGTTTTTAATATACAGAGAACTCTATTTTCCCTCTTTCCAATGACTTATTATGAGATTTCGACACTAACCGATATATCTTTGTTTCTGGTCATTTTTTTCTATAAACAATCTTATCTGTTGAAACGTTTATGTTTAAACTTCTAGTCTAAAAAAGTGGCGTGAAATTAAATTCTATTGATGGGGTGTATATTTGTTACGGTATCCGACTACGTTCGGAACCGTGATTTTGCAAAAGTGTATAAATGGATAATATTTATGACATTTAGTGTCACTTAGATTAGAAAATGTACATACAATTGTTTTAAGAATAGTGTTACAATAAAAAATTATTTAAGTACAATATTTTGACAAAAAAATGAACTTAGAATGACCAATTTTCAAAATATTCCCCTTTTTGAAAAAGCCTTCTATTATAATAATATTTTGTTTGTATATAGCTCAGACCTCTGTTCAGAGGCTCAACTGGAATTTTTGAAATATATAACTTAGAAGTGAGTTTATCCATGTTTTACGACAACAGAGGGGAGAAATTTTAAGAAAAAAAAACGTCGATAATTATTTCAAATGGTTGTAACTCTGAAAATAATGTGAATTTTTCAAAAATCATAGTTGAGTCTCTATACAGAGGTCTGAGCTATATACAGGCAAAATATTATTATAATAGAAGCTTTTTTCCCATAAGGAGAACGTTTTGAAAAAAGGCTATTCTAAGTTAATTTTTTGCCAAAATATTGTATTTAAATAATTTTTTTGCCCAAACGTCCTTAAAACAATTTTATGCACGCATTCTAATCTAAGTGACACTAAATATCATGAAAATTATCCATTTATGCGTTTTTTAAACTCACGGTTCCGAACGTAGTCGGATACCTTAAAATGCGATTTTTTTATGCGGTCCCTCTCCGCCGCATAAAAAGTTTTCTGTAATATGTTTACAAAAATGTAAGAATTAATGAAATTTTCGAATATTTTTTTAAACAATTTCTTTTATGTAGTCCCTATCTACCACACAAAAACAGGTTTAACTGTACGCATCGCTACCGTCTTTTACGGTTTTTAACGCATTAGGAACGCATTTTTATGTAATGGTTTTCTGCAATCGTTTTTTAAATCTGAATTTATATTTTTTGAAAAATTTTATCCGAGGCATGTCCAGAAACTAAGTACAGTTTCGTTCAACCGCAACGGCAGCATCGGAATTCATCCCTTGCGCACTCGTGTCTGGCTGATAACACCCATCCTACGAAACCGAACGTAAGATGAACTCTTTTTCGTCCCTTGCCTGTTTCGCCGCGAGCGGAACTTCTCCCCCCCTTCTCCATTCTAACATTTAGCTGACTCGTCAGCTGATGACTATTCAACCGGTTCCCTGAACTGGTTCTCTTTTTTCTCCAACATCCTAACAGTAGAAGTCTAGAGCTTATGTGCTGGTTCTTAGGCGCAAGATATATGCCAGGAGGTGGTTGATTGTCAGTCCAGTGACGCCATTATAATCAGATTGTGTTGTTTTTACATGTGTTAGAGTGAGCGTTCAAAATGTTTAAGACGATTGATAATACCCGCTGACTGAGAAGTGCGATCTGTAATCCGGTTTTTGAAAGCAAAAATGTTAAGCCAGTTGAAATTCATCGATTGCTCGTAGTGATTTAGGTTCACAATGTAATGAATAATTGAATGGTGAGAAACTTTGTTCGACTCTTCAATTTGTCGAAGTACATGTTCATGATGGAGCACGGAATTGGCGACCTTCTGTTGTTAATGATGGTTTGGTTTTAAGTGAATGAGAAAATTCGTGAAAGAGCAGACGTTTCGCAATAAGATTGATAAATTATAAAAAAACATTCCTTAAGTATTTCAAAACTATTAAAAATGGAGAGTGGTATTAAATTTTGATGGGAAAAAGTAACTGTTTAATTGTTCTCAAAAGCAAATGATCCATTTAAAACTCGTCTTCTTGGCTTTTGAATCATTTTAAAAAGAAATATTTAAAAAATTAAAGCCGAAATTAAGTTTTTTTAATATTAGCATTTATAAAAAAATGTAATTTTAAATTCCTTTAACCCTCCAAGCGTTCCACACGGAAAATTCCGTCATTGTAAAGATGCTTCGAAAATGCACTGAACGGGTTTTTTTGCTTTCAAGTAACATTCTCAAAAGCAGTTGAGCCGTACTTTTCTGAAATCCTTTCCCCTTTTAAAGGTTTAACATCTTGAAAGATAATTAGGGACGGTGGAAGCCACACAGCAGGACACTGATAGGAAGTTTTATGGCTCGCAGGGAACCCCGTGTTTTGACCCTGGAGGAATCGTAAAAAAATCGGGGGCAAATTTCTTTAGACACCAGGAAGTGTTTGTTTGTTAGCTTGTATTCTAAAAGTTTTGAAAAGTCCCAAAGCATAAGTAAAATATGTTACAACTCCCTTTTCATTTCATATTAATTTGAAACTGTAACAAGTTGGGGCGTGTCAGGGAAATCTGCTATTTTATATAGTTAGACAAATTATATACCTTTTTAAGTGTATTCTTTTGCTTCATTTTATTTATCTTAATCAATGCTTTCAGTTTTTGAAACATGATTATTTCATTAAAAGATGCCAAAAAAAAAAAAATTAATAAAACACCAAACACTTTAAAATTTGAAACCTTTTCAACTTTCCAACCACTAAAAATGAATAAATTTAAACTTCATCAAATAATTTGAAACATTTTCTTACACTTTGATAAAAATAATAACGAGAGAAAAAAACTAAGTAAGAGATCTATTAGTTTGTTTTTTTTTAGATTTCAAAGCCCAAGTGTTCAGCGAAGTTTACGTACAGTACCTAGTTATATATTGTTAAATACATCGAATTATATTTGAATTTTAATTGCTTGAACTGCAGTTTACATCAAAGACAACATGAATGAAGATTTTCCCACATTTTTTTATAACTTGAATCATTGAATAAATGGTAATCAAAAATATACGGAAACATTTACAGTAGAATTTATGCATATAAATAAACATAAAAATCAATTTTAAATTCGAGCTATTCAAAAACATTCGAATTATTATTCAAAAATATCTATTTATGCAAAATACCTCAACATTTATCTTTTTTAAAGGCTAACTGAATGAGTAATTAAAATCAGGATATTTTTTTGAAATCTCGACCGTATAAAGCTAGAAATTTTATGTTAGAAATTCCATTTGAAATTTCGAAAAATGTATCGCGCAGTTAAAAATTATTTACCATAAGTTCTAGCAATTCTTTCAGTATAACATAAATTTCAAATTTTATTACATAGCTTCTTTAGTATTTTTTAATATATTTCGAAAATTTCATACAATTCAGTTGAAAACTGCATGCTAATAGCAAAAAATATACTAAAAAAATTGATGAATATACAATAAAGTTTTACATAGAAGAAAACTGAGAAGCTAAAGCGTAGGAATGTGAAAATTTTTGAGACTATCTGAAGTAGTTTTCGAAATATTTATTTTAAAGTTCAGAAAATTTGTGAGCGTTATGTTATAGTTAATATTAATTAAATGGTTAAAATAATATGTTAATAATAGTCATGTAATCGTTTGACGACACATTCATATACTAATAAAATTATAATGGTCATTGATGCGATTGTCAAGAATTTTATGCAATTTTAAATTCAGACATTAAGATATTGATATAAAAATATAAAACGAGCATCTAAAATACATGAAAAAGCAGTCTGCTATAAAATGATCTTGACAAACAAAATACGGCATTTTCACTTACTATGGCAGAGCCGGCTTAAACAGGGGCTATCTAGAAAAACAGAGAGGGACCCGCGGTTTTGATGGATGCCGCTCTAGCTTTTAAAGTTCTCAGGGGAAAAAATATATATATAAATTACAAGTGCAAAAAATAAGTCTTATAATTTTTCATACATTTTTATAACAACGAATTGTGGAATTGGCTTCCAATACATTGTTGTGTTTGACAATATCTAAGGTAACCAACCCTACTTTAGATAGATTTGTACTACTTTTTCGTAACCGTATTCCTTTTAATATTAATTCGTGCAGCCAAAATACACCTTTTGCACTCTTAAAAATTTATGTAAACTATAACGGTTAATTTTAATTTATGCAACTTATAAAATGTTCATAATTAACCATTTCCGTCTAAACAGTTTACATGAAAAAAAAAAAAAAAAAAGTTTTGACTCCCTCATTCATTAGGGAATTATATAAGAATCCAACATTAAGTTTTATTTTTCACCGAATAGGGTCGAGTGGTAGTGTATCGTGCTTCCACACCACAGGTCTGGGGTTCTATTAACGGGCTGGGCAAGGTCGACTCTCCCTTCATCCCCGCTACATTGGGTTGATAAATGAGTAACAAGCTTACTTGGGATCTTAAACACTGAAGGTCTCTCTTCAGACAGACCACCAAATCGGGACATCTGTTCAAGCACCTCAGCGCCCAATGGTCACGTATATTGGGATGGGCATAGTATTATCTGGCCCTCCTGGATTGTTGTGCCACTGAGTTTGATTTTTAAGTTTGAGGATTGCCTCACTTTGGGGATACCCCTTAGATAAACATGTATTTCCACTCATTTGAAATTAAATATTTTTCTTTCAATTACGTTTATTTCAGAAGGAACTTTGATTTTTCAAATGTATTTGCTTAATAACATGTATATTTGTGTATTATATTAACATTTTGATCAATCCAAAATTACATGTTTTTTGCTCCTCTAAAAGCTTTTAGGATTTTAGAACTGATCTTACAATCCATATACGTTTTATAGTAGTACATTTAAAAATGATAAAGACATTTTGCTAACTGTGTGAGCTTTTATGCCTCATTTATAAATATAAAAAATTGCTTTCAGCTACAGTTTTTAAAATGTACTGAAATAAGTGGAGGAATGGGATATTTACATATTATGAATATTTTTGACTGCAGTAAGATATATTTATATTTCAGTTTCTTTACAATTTGAATAGAAGTTGTAAGCCATTTGGCGAATAGTTTGATATTGAATATAAACCTATAGAGGCTGTTTAATAGCAAAGCGTTTTATTTTGATACCAGCACACATTAAACTAAGGCCCATTGGCAGTTATATAATCAGCTTCAGTGATATTTAAATTTTCAAAAATAGTCTACACGTACGAAAACATTTTTTCAAAACCACACACCCCATCTCATACTATGTCTTCCCTACAGCAGGAAATATTTGTGTATACTCAAAACATTTAATACAGGATACATTTCAAAATGTTAAAATTGTTTTTAAAATTTGGTATGGATACATTGTGGAACTGTTGGTTAACTTCACTGAACAAAATTGTTTTAAGTGTACTGTTTTCCAAGACAAAATTAATTAGGGAGAACTTTTCTCACAATAGAATTTGTAATGACTGAATTGTGTGAAAATGTAGTTATCGATGTGTGACATTTTTCCTTGAAATAAAAGAAACAGAAAGATAAGAAATTAAACTTGAGTTGAAAATGGTTAGAAGTACTGTCATGCGCATTTGAAGAAGTATACACCCCATTAAAATTAAAAATTATTGACTGAATGTGTGTTATGTTCATCACAAATGCTGATATAGAAAAGAAATTTTTATTTAATACAAGAAATTCTCGAAAAGGAGAACACTAGGAATGAAAATTTAGATTTTTTCCGAAAAATATTCAGTTAACATAAAAATGTCATTTATATGATTTAAATTTAAATAAATTAAAAGTATTGAAATGTTATTTTAAATTAAAAATATAATTGAAGAGAGAAAGGTCGGTTTTATTTCATAAATATAATCATCGTATGTATATCACCGTATGCAATGTCATTTATTGTCTTATTGTTTAAAAAAGAGATAGGGCCTTTGCTCTTTTTACCTCATTACTTTTTTAAAAATAGGAAAGTGAGCGCGTTTTCTTAAATACAGGATTTTTTTCTGGTTCAAATTGCAATACCAAAATATATATATATAATTTTTTTAATTTTTAAAAAATTACAGAAAAGCAAATTTTGTTTGAAGAAAATATAATTATTTTTCAACTTCTAACACACTACTTATTTCATTTTTCCTTTTTTTTTTACCCTTCATTTTGTTTTAATTTTTTACTTTGACTGAACATATAGGGAAATGTCCGAGTTGCACTAATACAAGATTGCCCAAGGCAACTTAACAGCTAGCTGTAAACGATTGATCTCTTGGTTCTTACTTGACAAAGGGACCGAACTGGGTCGTAAATTTAGATTTTTCCGAAAAATATTCAGTTAACATAAAAATGTCATTTATATGATTTAAATTTAAATAAATTAAAAGTATTGAAATACTTTTTTTTATGTTATTTTAAATTGTCTCCGTTCGACCTACCAAGTTTTAAAAGGGGGAAAGGAAAGAAGTCTGTTGCATTTTTAAAGCGAACGGCAAAATAACAGTAAACGCTTTCGGAATAACTTTTCAGGAGGAAGCTAACCTCCCAGAGGGTTAAAACGAAGAATTTGAATACATATATGTAACGAGTATGTGTACTGTACCATATATTCTATTTTTTAATGATTTAAAACTATTAAACATTCACAATAACTATTAAATATATAACTACATGAAAAAATGTCGAGTACATATTCGTTATATATAGGTAATGAATCCCTAGCCCTTTATATTTATATGTCAGTTGGGGTAAACTTCCTGCCAGGACAACTCAACCCTCCTCTGTCATATGTACTTTGACTTCAACTTCGGCGAACTTACTTAAAACACGTGAACGAACGGCACTCTCTCTCCTAATCGACGCTAAAATAAGACTCGTCTCTAGTCATGGCTTGGGGGTACAGAACGAATCATTGGAATAAAGTACTGATAACTGAATAAAGTACTAATACTGAATCATTGGAATAAAGTATCATATGATAAACGACTGCCCTTTTCATTGCTCCTGTCGATCTCAAACATGTCGTTTGAAGTACTTTAAATCATGATATACGGGAGATGTGGGCAAGATGACTACGTTAAAAATTTTCTTGTTTATTAATTTATTCTTAAGGGTAAAAAAAATAATTTTAGATGAAGTGTTAGAGTTGTCTTTTGTATAGTTTTAAATATATTACTATTTAATTTTTCAAATAAAAAAAAGAAGGAATAATTTTATTTTTCACACACACACACACACACACATAACCTTAACAAACTGTCATCTGGAAGAAATGATACAAGCAACATGAAACAAATCATAACTGTGTTTTTACATCGTACAAAGTATCAAACTAAGCGTAATGCATTGTAACGTAATGTTGAAGTGTTTAGTTGTGCAGCTAACAATAATCACAAATAGAAGTGCCATGTTCATGATTGAGCATTCCTCATGCCACCACTCTTGGCATTTACAGCACTTGATCCATTTTTCTGTTGGAGCAGAGGTTCCCAAACTTTTTGTTTCATAGACCCCTTGCCATGTTTTTCGATTTGGGGTAGACCCCTGCTGATCTAATATTGAATTTTTGCAAATTTATCAACTTGAATATCTTTTGACAGTTGGCATAGAGCTACTTATTGTGAAAGATTTAAATTTCTAACTGTAGTGAAATATAATATTTCAAATTGAAGAAGCACATGTTAATTAAATAAATTCAAGTTTAATTAGTACATTAAATAAGTGAGCAACAAACAAATGTGCTTTTAATGGGAGGAATGAATCTGATGTTTTAATAACAAATTTTCAACATTTGGCATACATATATACATAACTTTTGTCAGGTTTAACTATAAATCTCCTCAGAGTTATTAGGGTCCAATCTCTCTTTTTTTCCTCTCTTTTTTTTTTTTTGTTTGTTTTGGAGTTTGGCAACTACGCTGAAACTCCTTCTCACTTGAAAAGCAATTAAAAGCTTTCTCGCGATATTCCATAATTCGGGATAAATAACAGGAATATCTTTTAAAGCAGTGTTTCTAAAACTGTGGGGCGCGAACATATTGGAAAGACGAAAACAAAAGATTCTCTAGATTCAGGGGAAAGAAGTTTCAGTAAATGAAAAATTACTCGAGAAATAATATGACAAAAGAAAGGCTATGAGATTTAACCATCATCTCTAACCAAGAATGGCGTAACCAAGAATATTAGCCCCCCTACAAAGTCAGGTTTTAGGTCCCAAGCACAAATACGTACTTGGAGTCAGTCAGGCTTTGGGTCCCCTAGAATCCCTGCCCCCGCAATGCGGTGGTTGTGGGGTTGTACGTTACGCCACTGATTGAATCCGAAAGAAATAATTGATTTCACCGAAACTATTGACAAATTTGCTTCTGAGAAAGCCAGAAAAGCTATTTTATAGTTAATATAATTAGGTAATCTTTTTGTAGAAGGACTGATTTATATACTTTTCATTTCAAGAGGTTTATGCTTTAGTATTTTTTTTTATTGGATTATATTTTCTGAGTAAATACAGTTATTTGTATTTCTAATTATAAAATGTCTATTTTTATTTCGAAGGTATTATTTTTGTTTGTTTATTCTTTAATTAAAATATTTTGTCGCTATTAAGACGTATTAGCTGGTAAAAAAGGGTTATGCACTTAGAATTGTATTTACATTTTATTAATGTTCTACTTTAATACAGGTAGATGAGTTTATAGCGTCAACCTTAAGTGTTAGTCAAAATGTTAAAAATTCTCTAGAAGGGTGGCCGATTAGGTCTTTGCACGTGGGCGGCCGACACCCTAGGATCGGACTTGCTCGCGAGTGCACTTCCTTTAGAAAGCCAGTGTATACAACAAAGATTACTCTCTGCGTGATAATTTTCTATTGTAATTCAGGTAACCCTTTATCTACCTCCTTATGATTAACTGCAACTTTTTCCATGCAATATCTTTTTTAATCACTACTTTAAAAATTAAGGGATATACATAAATAAAATACTCAACTTTGGGAAATTTAATCCTTTAGAGCTACAGTAGAATGTCGTTTATCCGTATCGATTGGGACCGGACACCTTTCGGATAACTGAAAACCGAATGCGATCCAGGCGTTATATTAAACCGGAAACTATACCAATATTGAAAATCATCACATGCAAGAAAAGTGCTTGAAGAAAGCAAAATAGGTTCAAAATGTCGCAATTTTATTTTTATTGTGGAAAATAACCACTTATTTTTCGCTACACCATTGTACACCTTCATTTTGTCACTTCAAGGTCTTTGATTCTCTTGAGCAGCAGTAGTTGAGTAGTACAGCACTGTGATTGATGTTCGTACCACTCCATAGCTGTCTGTAACACAGAAAACGCGTCATCATTTGATGGACCCTTGCTACTTTCGTTGTTGTTGTTGTCCTCATCTTAATCCATTTCATCATCGACAGGGTCGGATTCTTCTTGCGCGGAAGTCATAATCTGGTCATCATTTAGCGTTTGAGATCTAGTCTTCTGCATCGCATGCGATCCAGGTTTCTACATCTTCTTCATCGCATTCTTGAAATCCTGGGATCAATTGGACAAGGTCGGTAATCTTCTCCTTGTGGTCGTCATTGAAGTCCTTTTCGTCTTCTAACTCTGGTCACAGCTGTATTTAATACGAGGATTAAATTTATAATATAATTAAAAGATGTAAAGGATGAGGAAGGTTTCTTAAATGTTTTAAAAATTATTCTTGATTTCTTTCCTGAATGACAAGGTTACAAATTTGTTTGCATTATAAAATGTAATGTCATTTATATTTGTATTTGGAATGTTTTGAATTATTTATACACTGCTGGCCACCGTAAATGCAACACCCTGAAGTAAGCATGCAAATAACATGAAATTTACAACATGCATTAGCGGAGGTGAGATATGCAAATGATTAGAATTTCAGCGCAGACACATATCACGCGCGCCTGTGGCGCCACCTCAGAGCGCTATTTAAGGCTTGGAGATTTCGACGATTTCAAGTTCGGTAATTGTGTTTTTCTTGTGGTTTTTTCAAAAACGATCAGTTATGTCTCGTAGAAAATAGAAATCAGCTTTCGATCAAGTATCCGAGTTCGACAGAGGAAGGATAGTGGCCTACCGAGATTGTGGATTATCTTTCAGGAAAATCGGTAGTCGTGTTGGACGAAACCAAAAACTGTAATGCGGATATGTGACCGTTGGATGCAGGAGGGTACGATGGACCAACGTGGTCGATCGCATCCACCTCCGTGCACCTCTTTACGTGAGGAGAGGCAAATTGTGCGCATGGCAGTGACGAATCACTCAGTCACATCACGAACCATAGCACAGCACATTGAGCCTGTAATGTATCATTCAGCGTCGGCGCGTATCATTGGACGCCGTTTACAGCAGAGTTGTCTGTCCGGAAGACGTCCATTGCTTGGTCTACCCTTGACGCAGAACCACAGACGTCTCTGCCACCAATGGTGTGATGAAAGAAGGATGTGGGCGGCAGAATGGAATGCAGTTGTCTTTACTGGCGAGTCACGCATCTGTCTGCAACACCACGATGGTCGGATCTAGTCTGGAGACACTGTGGAGAGAGGATGCTGAACAACTGCGTTAGGCAGTTGGTCAGCAACAATGGCGGCTACTCTGGCTACTGATTCTGGCAGGAACCACTCTTCACAGAAGTGTATACATTTAATCATTTTTGACACTTGATCAACATGTTATCTACAAAATAAATTTTGTTGTGCTATCTCTTGTCTTTCTTGGTGTTGTACTTACATTGGCCAGCAGTGAATATGTAATATATTTGGAATTATGCACTAATTCATGTTAATTATTTGTTATGCTATTCACATGAAAAAAAGCTAATTTAATGACTGGCGCTGTGCTAGTAGAATCGATCCATTGTTTTTGTATAACAGGTCTACACAATCCTGTCCGATTTTACGTATGGTTCAATTGTTTGCTCTTTGTCCTCATATAATGCAATAAAGGATTCGGCTGATTTTGAATTTTTTAAAATTACGATTATTATCTATATAGCAGCTTGCAACAAAAGAAATTTTAAAGCATAGTAAAACTATTGAGCAAAATTATTGATATATAACTATTATTTTTAGTTAATAAATATTTTAATTACTATAAGGGGAAAGTGTTTTTTATGTCTTTGGGGAGGATGTCTAACATTCAATTAATATCTATACAATTTTGTGGGGAAAAATCAAGTAACAAGTTTTTACTAATTAGTTTGATGTAAAGGATATTAGCAGGCTGTTACTTGATTAACGATTCTATATACCGATGTAACAAATGGTAATATTTATTACTTATTTATGGTAATGACCGCCAGATGGCGCCACCAGAGAGATTACTAGTTGAGTTTTCCCCTGGCGGGATACCGGGAAAAAGATTGATTAAGACGGTGAAACTGCTAGTGTACGCATCGCGTGGGAAATCCTTCCCACGTGTTCCTGCATTTTATATATTTATCATGTTCCTGCATTGTATATATTTATCCTAGACCTGCATATATGTACCTGTGTACAGTAAATGAACTGTATTTAGCCCTGAGATGAATAAACTTCATCTAATGATTTAACCATTTATCCCAACGTGTTAAAACTGGCGCCCAGACCCATGGCCTAAGCCTTACGACCCCGTAGAAGCAGAAACCACCGCTGTGACGAAACAATGCAGGAAAATGAAAATTTAACCGACTCTGTAAACCATACTGTCCCGGAAGAAATTACTGGTATTGCGCCGCAATCCTTCTAAAGCAAGAGATGAACACCGAATACTTTTTCATTTTCTACGTTCCTGCCAAAATATCTGGAAATCGAAAGAGACAAAGTGTGAATCATCCTGACTTCAATTCTCTGTAGAGGAAAAAGAAAAATCTATTTCCCGTTGAATGTTTTCTGAATTTGCGGTAGCAATCCTGCTACATTGTGGTGAGTGTTTTTTTCAAGAAGAAAAAAAAGATAGAAGTGATAGCAACCCTGCTACAACGTAGTGAGTGTTATTTTTTTCAAGACAAAAAAGTGATAGCAACTCTGCTACAGTGTTATTGACTGTGTCAGAACACCTAATATATACTAAATTCATCATTACACATGAATACTGATTTCAATAATCATTTTGCTTCATATTTTATAGTATTTCATAATGAATTTTTGTAGCATTACACGATTTTATTTGCATAATCTTATTTTATTATTTTATTTCAATGATTTTTTTGGTATTCTTATGCAATGATAACTCTTAATTTTGCTTTATATTAATTTATTTATTGTGAAATAACGTTTCCTGTTTAATATTTTGTGAATTGCACATTAATAATTACTAATTTGCTTGATATTTTACTGATTTCCTTTTGAATTTAGGTAGCATTACATGCCTGATTATTTTAGTTTTGTTTAGTATTTCCATTGCATTGAATTTTTGTATCATTACAACTGATGATTCCTAAATTTTTTTATATTATTTTATTATTTGAATTAATGTTCCTTTTGGTATTTTGAATATGTTATCAATTTATTTACCCATTTTTTAATTGTTTTTGAAGTGCATAATAATTTAAAAGGTTTTAAAGCTAGCCATATTTTAAAGTATATTCCCATATCTGCAAGAGTTTTGGTGGGCAATCAGGCCTGGACCTTAGTTATTTATTTTATTTATTTGCAACTGTTAAATTTCTCAGTCATGTCATTTCTGGGAAAAGGGAAAAAAGCTGATCTCATTAAGCTTACTATTGAGTTAGGTGAATGTGAGTCGGATGGGGAGGAGCTAGAAATAATTGAATTAAGGGCAAAAATTTTAACAAATGATGCTTATAAGGAAGACCCTGAATTTGTGAAATGTATCTTTGAGGGAATCGTATCAAACAGGATAGACGAAGAAAACTAACAAAAAGAGCAAACACTGCGGGAATTTGAGCTGCAGAAAATACGACTGCAAAATGAGACTCAAAGAGTCGTAGGTCCACAAACCCTACCCCAATCAACAAAAATTGAATTAAAAAAGTTTCTACCAACATTCAATCCTGAAGTTGATAACATGGACCTGTTCCTCACCTTATTCGAAAGGCAAATGAAGCTTTTGGATCTTGGTGAAGATCTGTGGGTACCCTATCTCATTGGTGACCTACCTAGTGATGTAACCTCCCTCATTGCCCATGATCCTGAGGAGAAATGCAGGGATTACTCCCACATTAGAGGAATGCTTCTGCAACGGTTCAAGTTAACTGCAAAAAATTCCGGGAGCTGTTTTCACGTCACAGAAAAAGCCCAAATGGGACGTGGAAAGATTATTATTTTGAAATCCGAGTATATTTTGAAGGTTAGCTCAATGAGCTTAAAATTGATTCATTTGACGGATTGAAGAATTTGATGATTGTCGATAAAATGAAAAAGAGATGCTCTCCAGAGTGTAAGGAACATTACCTGGATATCTGGGAAGAACTTATCCCCCAGAAATGTTAGCAGATAAACTGGAAGCTTTTGACAACATTCGGCGTTCCCTATCCAGTGGACCTAGGAGACACGTGATGTCAAGTGAAACCGTAAATGATGGAAGACAGATATCATTCAGGAAACCTGAACGCCCTCCCAAAAGAGAATATTCCCATCAGGTACCACATGAGAGATCCCTCTCACATGCTATGGCTGTGGGAAACAAGGAGTGATAAAGTCTAGGTGCCCTACCTGTAACCCCAACTTTTGGCGCCTTCGAACGTAATTGGCGACTTCAGGGTTGCCAGAATAAAAATATGTAACGCGCCATTTCAATTATAAGAGAACGCTGATGCAACTGATCGAATGAACATGAAAGGCATGATGCTTTGGGCAGAGCGCTTTAAGCGATATTTCTTAATAACCCTGTAAATCAGTGCTTCTCAAACTTTCAATACTGGCGCCCCCTTTTCAATCACAATTTATATCGCGCCCCCTTATACATAATATTTTACTGAATGCAATAATAATGCACTTTTACGATAAAGCAACAATATTTATTATAAACCGTACAAATTCATGACATAAGTATTAAATTTTGTATATGTTACTTTTAAGCAAAAAAAAGTTAAGTAATAGGATAATTACTAAGTTATTTTTCCTTTCTCTGATTTTTAAATTGGAACGTCTTACAAAATGCGGTGGTTGCTTAGAAGACAAAATATAGATATCAGCTAAATATAGAAAATGAACTCAGAGGGTCAATTTCTTATCTTAAAACTCCTTTCAAAAACTTTGCTCTGTAAGACAAGCCCATGGAAGTAGCTAAAAATTATTAAACTTGTTCTTAATTTAGTATTAATTAATTAGTCATAAAATACTCTGTGCACCACTCATACATTAAAAGCAGTGTTTCTCAAACTTTCAATACTGGCGACCCAATTTTCAATCATAATTTTTGTCTCGCCCCCCTGTACAACAATAATGTATTTACTGCAATAAAAATGCACTTTGAGAGAGAGAGACGCTAAAGTTACAATACGATCTTAATTATAAACCGTACAAATTAATACGATAAGTATATTAAATTTTGTGTATATGTAACTTTTAAGTAATATATATTTTAAGAAAATTACTTAAAATATATATTACTTAGAATTATGTTATTTTTCTTTCTCTAATTTTTAAATTGGAACAGATCGCAAAATGATGTATTTAATTAAAGATTTATTTCCTTCAGCATATTCATTTCTCAAAGTACAAATGTCATTAGAAAAATAGTCTAATCAATGTCGCTCGCTATCATATCCATCACATTTGGCATTATAGGGTACGTTTGCGTTAGTCTGGGCAACCTATCGGACGTCTGTGCAAAACATGTAAAACCTCGTACAATTCCAGTCAGCTTTGGTCGACTCGATACTTCTATAGCTACCGAATCTAGCTTGTGAATGTACGTTTTTTTTAAATTTACACGTTAATTGTAATTCACGGTAATTAAGTATTTACGGCAGTAGATTAAAACAATATCATACATACATTTTTAAGTCTTAAGCAAACATTCGACCATAATAAAGAATCAACAAGTACACAGACGAACGAGCATGGTTCCGAAAATTAAATCAAGGCGATCTTCTCAAAAATACTTAAATTTTGGATGTACCACTACTGAAGTAAATGATGGAAAAAAAGCCCCAGCTCGATATGTGTTAAAACTTACAAATCTGTAGAACAACATGTGAAAGTTGTTTTTAAAACATGTAAAATCATTTAGCTATGTTGGCAAAGAATTTTAAAAAGTATTTTCTGAATGAGGACAGCTTGGTAGCAAGTTACGAGTGGATTAGGGATCTATTTCAAGATACTCCAAAAGGGCTCTCAACTTCCAAAGAAGAAATCTTCATATATTTCACATCCAGTGAAAAATTAAAAGGCAATTTTGTAATAAATCGCTCTTTGAATTTGGGGTAGAGGTGGATGAGGAATTATCTGTACTGAAAACAAAAGCACTTCGTATACTATTACCATTTTCAACATCCTACCTTTTTAAACCGGATTTTCTGCAAAAAATGCCTTGAAGACAAAATATAGATCTCAGCTAAATATAGAAAAATAACTCTTTAAGTGTCAATTTCTGATATTAAACCTTCCTTTGAAAAACTTTCCTCTACAAGACAAGCCCGTGGAAGTCCCTAATAATTATTAAACTTGTTCTTAATTTAGTAATAAGATTGATTGATTAAATATTAACGTCGCACTGTTCAGCTGCACGAGGGCTTTTGACGACGGACCACGTAATTTTGAACCATGGTCAAGTAACGTGGATGACAAGTGAGCTGGCACCCCTCTCTCCTAACTACCACACCACACCAACGGGAAAACGTTTCAACTCTCAACAGATTTAACGTGCATCGCTGCCCTACACGGCGGGTCTTTAGTGATTCTGGGCTCGAACTCGTGACAAGGCAAACCACGATCCGATACCTATATACTCGGCGGCCAAATTCAGTAATAAGAAATTATTTATAAAATACCTTCTTCAGTACTGATACATCAAACGTATACTGGCTGAAACACCGACTCTTCGCACGTGTTCATTTTTTTAAAAAATAAAACATTATTCTTGATATAATAGCTGAACTGTAAGGAGAGTAAAACTGTGTGCACGACATTGTATACAAAAATGTAAAATGATTTTTTTTTTTAGATAAATGCTATAATTGTAAATAATTGTTTAAAAGAACTGTAATTTTAAACCTCACACAATAAGCATTTAGAATTAATGTTAAATTATGAAAAGAATATAAAATTCCGATGAAGAATAATTGTGTTACTTTTTAACATTTAAAGCTAGAAGACTTCAAAATGTTTTAACCCGGGAGCAGGCGTGTACTCGATACTAACATTAATGGTAGTGCGGGGGGACTCAGTCACCCCAATCATTTGTTTAGAATTATCTTTACTGTACACGATACAAATCGGAATTCTAGTGAATATATTAATTTATAGAAAGTGTACTTACCTTCTTTCAAGGACTATTCAATTCTTTGATGATTTGAGAAAAATCCAATAAAACTGAACTAAAATGATTCAAAAGTACAAGACCATAATAAAGGACGCAAATCAGACACTTTTCAATTATCCTACAGAAATGTTAAATCAATCAATTATTTTCCAAATATCGCAAAACTCAATTATTTACAATTTCCCTAAGCAAAAAGCAAACGCATAAAAGAGATGGGAGGGAACTAATATTGATAATAACCATACCATAAGATTGAAGGTCAATCAAATGATTAGCAAACATACTAAGCAGCCTGGCTGAAAAGTGAATCATGGCTTCCTTTTCTTTTTCTACAACTAATGTACAGTATTTCAATAATAAATACAGTGGTGAATTGTTTATCTTCTTAGAATTTTTCTCAGGGTCTGGGTTTCGTTTTTTCTATTAACGAGTAATATTTTATGTTAAAACGTAATAAAAAAAAAATATCTCATTGAGGAAATACAGCAAATAAAACAAAATGTTTTTTTTTTTTTCTTTAATTTGGTTTTGGGAACAAAGATAGCTATTTGATGACGGAAAAAGCCAGATAATAAACATAAATTATGTCAGTGTTCTGTGTGTATTTTTTTTGTATTATGGAAGAAAGCATTTTTGTTTTACTTCTCTTTTCCGGTTATTTTTTTTTTAAAAAAATCTTTAAATTTTCGATACGCTCGCGGCCCCTTGTAGGTTCATCGCGCCCCCCCAGGGGGCGCGCCCCACACTTTGAGAAACACTGCTGTAAATAGTCTTTAAATGTTGGTGTGTGTGTAGAGTAGTGCTGTGAAGTTATATTTAGTGATCAATAAACTTATTCGTATACCAAGGACTCTTCAATTATCAGATATAACATTAAATCAACAATACAGTCCTCTTGCTCTCCATTGAATTCTCGACGACACCAACTCCTCACAAAGAACAGACGTAGCAACCAATCACATAATTGCTTACACAGCTCAGACCAGAAGCCGTCGATTGACCCTAATCGACATAACATTCTGTGGAATAAAAGGACGTGTATGTGCAGACACAGAATCTTCACATTAAATTGCTGGGGAAAGGATGTACCAGGTGTTTAAGGATTAGAGACTCCTTTTCCAGAAAACCACATTGGCATTGAGCTTAGCAGATGGTCAGCAGACCACAGGTGAGGCCCTCACAACCCAAGTAATGGTAGAAATTGAGGGAGATCAATCTTGACCAAATTCATAATTCTCCCAAAGGCAAAGGGAAATAGAACACTTCTAGGAACAGATTTCCTTAGTTCTGCTGGTTGGGTTCTAGATGTGAAGAATACTTGTTGGTACTTCTGGGACAATCCAACCCACAAGTACCCATTTGGTGAAGAATTGGACACCCCGTACATAGCTGAGAAGATGTCCAGTAACACCTGCCAAGTAAGAGAGGGGGTAGGTGAAAGTTTAACCTCTGTGTGTGTGTGTCCAGAAGGAGAAACTTAACCTCCCTTTGTGGAATCCTTCCAAAATATCTTCGAACCAGGGGAAGAAGCAACAACTGTCTTAGAGCACCACACCTTTGCATTAACTCCTTATAATAATGACAGAGTAAAACCCCTTATTCCTCTTCGTAAACGTGGCCGTCCACCAAAAGTCCCACAGACTCCTGGTTCCTCGTCGGGACGCCGTCAGAACCAGAGGGGGATGATGTAACAAATGGTGATATTTATTATTTATTTATGGTAATGACCGCCAGATGGCGCCACTAGAGAGAGTACTAGTTGAGTTTCCCCCCTGGCAGGAAACTGGGGAAAAGATTGATTAAGACGGTGGAACTGCTAGTGTACGCATCGAGCGGGAAATCCTTCCCACATGTTCCTGCATTTTATATATTTATTATGTTCCTGCATTGTATATATTTATTCTAGATCTGTATATATGTACCTGTGTACAGTAAATAAACTGTATTTAGCCCTGAGGTGAATAAATTTCATCTAATGATTTAACCATTAATCCCAGCGTGTTATACCTTTATGATAACTTCTTAATTTTATTCAGCACATTTAATGATTGTTATTTTTGAGAATTGAACTAATTATACCCTCATTTCCTTACCTGTACAAAGAACTGTTATGGGTTTTTCTTTTTTACTCAAATTTATGTTTTGATTGAATTTGTCTTAAGAAAATCAAACATATAAACTTATTTCTTTATTAAGGCATGCGAGAATAGAAAGGAGAATTGTTATGCTTGATTTATTTCAAGTTGTTTTTGGTTTATTTTCAAGTATAAATTATTTAAATTTAGAAATACAGAATATAATAAAAAGAATTGTTTAATAAAAGTTTTGAGAAATGTTAATTTGCACTATATGAAGCGACAAATGATCAAATGCTTTTATAAAAATTTTATTTGTGCATATATATTTCATGAATTTGTATCCACTCAATAAATTAGAAATCCGATACTTGTATATTGTCGTATCTTTGCAAAAGAATATATAAAAGTTGATTACGAAGGGTATAATTTTCCTTCGGTATCTTTAAAATATATTTAAAACTTAAAAAAACACTTAAAGAAAATCAAATTAATACTTTCCATTAATTCTAAGGAAATTCTTTGGAATGATGGCTGTCTTTCAATAGATATGTCTTTTGAGTACCTAAGAAATTACAAATTCTCTGGGATATATTATTTCATAGAAATGTTTTTGATCGTGTATAATGTATTTAAGACAGTGTTTCTCAAAGTGTGTGGCGCGCCTCCTGGGGGCGAGCATATCGAAAATTTAATGATTTAAGAAAAATAACCGGAAAAAAGTAAAACAAAATACTTTTTCCATAATAAATACTCAACACTGATATAATTTATGTTAATCATATGGCGTTTTTCAGTTATAGAATAGCTATCTTTGATCCCAAAACCAAATTAAAGAAAAAAACCATTTTTGTTTAATTTGCTGTATTTTCTCAATGAGAGATTTTTTTATAAGTTTTAACATAAAATATTACTCGTTAAAAGTAAAAACGAAACCCATACCCTGAGAAAAATTCTAAGAAGATAAATAAGTAATCACTGTAATTATTATTGAAATACTGTACATTAGTTGTAGAATGAAAAGAAGACACGATTCACTTTTCAGCCAGGCAGCATAATACATTTGATTGACTTTCAAACTTACTGATATGGTGAGTTCTACATTAGTTCCGTCCCATCTTTTATGTGTTTGTTTTTCGCCTTGGAAAATTGTAAATAATGAAGAGTTTTACGATATTTGGAAAAGAATTGCTTGATTTTTGAAGGATTATTTGGCCAAGATTTATTTTTATGAGTATTCTCAAACATATAAACCATAGTGAAAAACGTCATAAAACTTTTTAGATCACCCGTATTTTTTTCTGAATACACTTTTAACTCGGGAGCGGTGGCGCTGGGTATATGTGATCTCTATTGAAGGAAGTTGAAACTGATCAAGCAAAAAGAAGAACCTGCTGAAAGAATGCATATTAACCATGATTGAGAAACGCCATGAACATGAAACGAAAGGAAAATTTTCAAATGCTTCCTAAAGAACTCCATCAACTTAAAATATGAAGCCACAAGTGTACCACAAGGTTCAGTTCGCCTTGTCAAAAAGACACAAGAAAGAAAAAGTTCAACTTGCTATATGTTGATCCCCAAAGGTGTCACGAGTTCGAGCCCAGTACCACTAAAGTCCCGCCGTGTAGGGGAGAGATGCACATTAAATCTGTCCAGAGCTCAAGCGTCCTCTTGTTGGAGTGATGTGGTAGTTGAAAGAAGCCAGCTCAAGTACGTCCTCGTCACTTGACAATGGTTCTAAATTACGAGGTCCGTCTCCAAAAGCCCTCGTGTAGCTGAACAGTGCGACATTAATATTCACTCACTCGATCATGAGAAAGCTCATTAAAGAACAATAACTTGAACAAAATATGACAGCTTTGCCAGCAAATAACATTTGTGTAATATTAGTGAAAAGTGTCTCTGATTTGCGTCCTTTATTAAGGCCTTGCACTTTTGAATCATTTTAGTTCCGTTTTATTCGATTTTTTCTCAAACCATCAAAGAAAAATTGAATAGTCCTTGAAAGCCGGTAAGTATACTTTCTCTTAATTAAACTATTCACTGGAATTCTGATTTGTTTCGTGTACAGTAAAAATAACTATAAACAAATGATTGGGGCGACTGAGTCCCCCCGCGCTACCATTAGCGTTAGTATAGAGTGCGTGCCTGCTCCCGGGTTAAAACATTTTGAAGTCTTCTCGCTTTAAATATTAAAAAGTAACACATAATTATTCTTCATCGGAATTTTATATTCTTTTTCATTATTTAACATTAACTCTAAATGCTAATTCTGTTAGGTTTAAAATTACAGTTCTTTTAAACAGTTATTTACAGTTACAGTATTTATCTAAAAAAATCATTTTACATTTTTGTATACAATGTCGTGCATGCAGTTTTACTCTAATTACAGTTCAGCTATTATATCAAGAATAATGTTTTATTTTTTAAAAAAATTAACTCGTGCGAAGAGCCAGTATACGTTTAATGTATCAGTACTGAAGAAGGTATTTTATAAATAATTTCTTAATACTAAATTAAAAACAAGTTTAATAATTATTAGCGACTTCCCGGTTTGTGTCTTGTAGAGAAAAGTTTTTAAAAGGAAGGTTTATAATATCAGAAATTGACACTCTAAGTTATTTTTCTATATTTAGCTGAGATCTATATTTTGTCTTCAAAGCAGCCACCACAGAAAATCCAGTTTAACAAAGGTAGGATGTTGAAAATGGTAATAGTATACGAAGTGCTTTTGTTTTCAGTGCAGAGAATTCATCATCCACCTCTTCCCAAAATTCAAAGAGCGATTTATTACAAAATTGTCTTTTAATTTTTCTCTGGATGTGAAATCTATGAAGATTTCTTCTTCGGAAGTTGAGAGCCCTTCTGGGGTATCTTGAAATAGATCCCTAATTCACTCGCAACTTGCTACCAAGTTGTCCTCATCAAGAAAATACTTTTTAAAATTCCTTGCCAACATGGCTAAATAATTTTACAAGGTTTTAAAAACAACTTTCACATGTTTTTCTTCAGATTTGTAAGTTTTAACACATAACGAGCTGGGGCTTTTTTTCCCATCATTTACTTCAGTAGTGGTAAATACAAAATTTAAGTATTTTTGAGTATATTTCCTTAATTTAATTTTCGGAACCATGCTCGTCTGTGTACTTGTTGAGCCTTTATTATCGTCGAATGTTTGCTTATGGCTTAAAAATGTATATGTATGATTTTGTTTTAATCTACTGCCGTAAATACTTAATTATCATGAATTACGATTAACGTGCAAATTAAAAATATACATTCACACAAGCTAGATTCGGTAGCTATAGGAGTATCGAGTCGACCAAAACTGACTGGAATTGTACGAGGAAAAGCATTTTTACATGTTTTGCGCAGACGTCCGATAGGTTGCCCAGACTCAAGCAAACGTACCCAATAATGCCAGATGTGATGGATATGATAGAGAGGAACATAGACTAGACTATTTTTCTACTGACATTTGTACTTAGAGAAATGGATGCTGAAGGAAATAAATCTTTAATTAAATATATCATTTTACGATCTGTTCCAATTTAAAAATTAGAGAAAGAAAAATAACATAATAATAAGTAAGTAATATATATTTTAAGTAATTTTCTTAATATATATATATTACTTTAAAGTAACATATACAAAATTTAATACTTATACAATTTATAATTGAAATCGCATTGTAGCTTTAGCGTCAAAGTGCATTTTTATTGCAGTAAATAAAGGGTGTTTTTAGAGGCATAGAACTTTAAATTGCAATAAAACAACGATGTATTATTCGATTGGCATGAATTTTTTATTCGAAAGATAATCTTGTGGCATTACATTTTAAATATGATTTCTGGCATATGACTGTCTCGGATGGCTCGGATGTAGTCCAATCTGGACGTCCAATTTTCGATGACTTTTTCCCCCTTTTGTGGCCGTACATCGGCAATAACACGGCGAATGTTGTCTTCCAAATGGTCAATCGTTTGTGGCTTATCAGTATAGACCAATGACTTTACATAGCCCCACAGAAAATAGTCTAGCGGTGTTAAATCACAAGATCTTGGAGGCCAATTCACAGGTCCAAAACGTGAAATTAGGCGGTCACCAAACGTGTCTTTCAATAAATCGATTGTGGCACGAGCTGTGCGACATGTTGCGCCGTCTTGTTGGAACCACAGCTCCTGGACATCATGATTGTTCAATTCAGGAATGAAAAAGTTAGTAATCATGGCTCTATACCGATCACCATCAACTGTAACGTTGTGGCCTTCATCGTTTTTAAAGAAATACGGACCAATGATTCCACCAGCCCATAAAGCGCACCAAACAGTCAGTTTTTCTGGATGTAACGGTGTTTCGACATACACTTGTGGATTAGCTTCACTCCAAATGCGGCAGTTTTGTTTGTTGACGTAGCCATTCAACCAGAAGTGCGCATCATCGCTAAACAAAATTCGCTTATGAAAATCGGGAACAACGGCAATCTCGTTTTGGGCCCATTCGACGAATTTACGCCTTGCTTGATGATCGTTTCGATGAAATGCCAAACCAAACTCAAAAAAGATCACTTGACAGCTGTTAAATCGGTCGCCATCTTGGAAAGTAATGCCAACTTAAACTTCTATACCTGGAAAAAAACACTCTTTACATTATTGTTGTATGGGGGAGGGTGCGACAAAAATTATGATTGAAAATTGGGTCACCAGTATTGAAAGTTTGAGAAAAACACTGATTTAAGATTCATTGGTCTTCATCTCTGAAGTCGTTTAATATTTATATTATTTTTAAAAAACTTTCATATTTTTATTTCTAACAAAATTACGTAAAATTGAATTGTTTGGAATGTTTGAATAAATTAATGAATGTTATGAATTAATGTCATAATTTGTGTGTGTATTATCTTCATCTTGTATGACAATAATTCATTATTCCGTAGCTTATTTCACTTCGAGATAAAATAAATCTTGTTCTTTTGACTTTGTTAAACGAGATTCAATATTTAATTATATTTCTAGAAACTAGACTTAACCAGTAACCCTAAAATTGCAGTAAATCATAATGCGGTAGATAAAGGGTTAAATTTGTTCAAGCATTATAGTTGGGAAAAATTTCTTTGTTAAGGTCTCTTTATTTGAAATGAGATGTTCTTGGTTCCAAAAGACCTCACCATTCTTTCTCTCGTGACCTTCTTGTAAAGTGATTTAGGAATGTTAAAGGCAATTTCAATTTCACGCTTGGTGGCAGCCTTTGCAAGCCAAGCGGTCCGCAATTTCAAGAACACCTGTGTGTCAGCGAACAATGCAAAAACAATTGAAATGTTTTTATCTTTTTGGATGAGATCCGATTTAGAGCCCACAAAACCTGACTTTGCAAGGGGGTCCTAGCATTCCCCGTTACGCTACTGATGAGTATGCGCTTTATTTCCACGCATTACCTACCCAACTAAAACTTTACACCCCCACACCAGAGGTATTCCGATAGTAAACAGGAAACGCATCGGACGGACGAAAGTTCATCGTCTTCATAAAAAAGACCACCGCAATTTAGACTCTAAGCTCTAAATAGTCACAGCACCTTCAAAGGAGTGATTTTTATCTGTATTTACATTTTACTATATAAAATTAAGCTTAAATTAATTGTAAACATTTCTCTCATTAAAAATCTGTATTATATGGTATCATACGAAGAAAAAAACTATTATTAATTGGAACATAGCTATGTGGAAAAGATGTTCTACGGTACGGAGTTTAGGAGAAAAATAATTTCAAACTTTAATATTGCCACAAATCAAATGTCAAGGGGGAAAAAACGTGGAAAGACTTATTTTTTGGGGTTAGATGATTTTTAGACTCGACATAGTTTTTTTTTTCAATATAAATAGCCCAAAGAGATACCTATTAGGGTATCCAACTACGTTCGGAACAGTGCTTTTCCAAAAAAGCGTAGAAACAAATATTTTTTAAATATTTAATGTCCCTTAAATTAGAATAGACATATGTAGTTGTGTGTTTTCAGAATATTATTACAATAAAAAAATTATTTAAATGCAATATATTTTGGCAAAATATGAACATAGAATTATCTATTTTCAAAACATTCTCTCTTTATGGAAAATGCTTCTATAATGATATTTTGCCTACATATAGCTCAGACCTTAGTACAGAGCCTGAGCTAGGATTTTTGAAATATATAACTGAGAAGTGAATTTTTTTTATCCCTATTTTAATACATCAGAGTGGAGATATTTTAACAAACACCGAAAATTATTTCTACCATTAAAGACCCACCGTGTAGGGGTATGATGCACGTTAAATCTGTCGAGATCTGACCTCGTCACTTGACCATGGTTCAAAATTACGAGGTCCGTCGCCAAAAGCACTTGTCGAAAACTTTACAAAGGAAGCAGATTTCTGAAAAAATTAATAAAATAATCGAAAATCAGTCTTAAGAACCGAACGTTCCAACCAATAGTAGTTGGAACAGATTATTTTAGATTCCTGTGGTTAGATTGTTATACGGATCAAATCGTTTGATAAGAAATATACAGTCGAACTTCCATATAACGAACCTCTATATTGTGAATTCTTTTATATTGCGAACTTTTTCCTGGAACCAAGAACATTTCACGATTTTCTTCGTAAAATAACCTTCCAATAGCGAAATGCATTTTCTATATAACGAACTTTTCTTACGATTCAAATCCCCCCAATTTTTGAAGCATATTTGGACATTTCGAGTTATTCTGTCTTTTAGCACTTTTATAGTGGTCATAAATCTTGAACTGGTTTTATTTGGTGCCTAGCTCGCAGAGAGCAATAGAATTCTGACATTTCATCGATAAAGTGCAATATACTACGATCCCAGGGCTCCCAGACGTTACTCATATTCTAACAAATGAAATATGTTCATGCTTGTCGCAAAAACCTTGCGAAAATGATCAGAATGGTCCAAAAACAGGTTTTTTGGCTGAGATTAAGAGCTTACAAAGTAAAGGAGTTGTCTCACATAACGGTAAACTTAGAAATTTAAACCCCTCTATAGACAGTGATGGATTATTAAGGGTTGGAGGACGGCTGAGTAATTCAGATTTACCATATGTTAATAAACATCCTGCAATTTTACCAGGAAATAATAATTTAGCTGGTCAAATAATTGCCTATTTCCATAGAAAGAATCTGCATACTGGTGCTTCTTCTCTTCTACACTATGTAAGGGAAAAGTTCTGGCCATTAAATGGTCGTTCATTATGCAGAAAAGTAGTGCATGAGTGCCTTGTCTGTTTTAAAAGCCGACCCTTTGTTACTTCTCAGCTAATGGGTAATCTACCCCGTGATAGAGTAGTCCCAGATTACTCGTTCAACTGTTCTGGTGTGGATTTTTGTGGCCTATTCATGATCAGGTACAAAAATCAAAGAAAAGGAATTTTGCATAAAATTTATATTTGTGTATTTGTATGTTTTGTGTCTAAAGCGATTCACATAGAAATTGTGTTGGATCTTACATTTGATGCTTTTATTGCTACATTAAAAGATTTTTTAGTCGCAGAGGTAAATGTCCTAAATTGTATTCCGATAATGGGAAAACATTTGTAGGTGCCAATAAAGAGCTCAAGAGATTTCTAAAACTTATTGAGGATTCAGATGATAATTTAGCAGGTTTCTTATCTGCTGAGGGTATAGAATGGAAGTTTATACCACCTAGAGCGCCATCCTTTGGTGGTCTTTGGGAAGCTTCGGTTAAGTGAATAAAGTACCACCTTAAGAGGGTTGTCAGTGGCTCAAATTTAACCTATGAGGAATTTCTAACCGTTTGTATCCAAATAGAGGGAATTTTAAATTCCAGGCCACTGTGTGTGTGACCTTTATCGAGCAATTCGGATGACTTGAACGCTTTAACTCCAGCCCACTTTTTTGATAGGGAGGTCTATGACTTCTGTAGTCGAGCCCAATTTAATTGGATTACAAGAGAATGCCCTTAAAAAATGGCAACGGACAACCAGACTAGTACAACTAATTTGGAATAAGTGGCACAGATGTTATCTTAGTGAATTACAACAGCGCAATAAATGGCAATTTAAAAAGCAAAATGTTAAGGTGGGTGATTTGGTAGTTCTAATTGAAGACAATATGCCAACCATTAAATGGCCTTTGGGGAGAATCACTGAGATTTATAGTGGCAGTGATGCACTAATAAGAGTTGTAAAAGTAAAAACACAATTTGGAGAATATAAAAGAGCCATTTCAATAGTTTGTCTTTTACCTATGCCAGTTTGAATTTTGTCTCTGAATATTGTGTATTAGAATTTTTATATGTACCTTAATTTGTTTTACGTAATCCTATAGTATTTTATCGTTTAATTTTTATTGTAATTTGATTAATTGTTGAATGTATTACATGTCAACGCGGGGGAGAATGTTCATGCTTGTCGCAAAAACCTTGCGCCAGACAGCGCTGTCTGTGTATCTCCAGTTACTATGTGTTTAGGTGAATAAAAATAGAGAGTGTTTTACAGTCCATGTGTGAGGTGTGTGTTTTGAGCTATCCCGGGAGTAGTGATCAAACATTTTGGTCCGACTTTCCCGGAGTTCAACAAGCAACTATGGTTTTGTGCTTTATTAGTTGAGTATTTGGTGGTGAAATTTGTGAATAGGTGAGTGTTTTTCTTCTTAATGATGGTTTTAGGAATTATTTGGTTGTGTTCTCTAAAGTTGATGTTAATAGTTGAATAGTTTTAACGGTATCATGGTTGAAATTAGTGTTTGTAGATTTTGTGTTGATTGTGATATTCTTGTTGTGTGTTTTTGTATACTTTCCTATTCTCAACAGTGTAATTTAGGTGCTTTCAGTTCCGAGTAGTGCGTTTAGTTCTGAGGTTGTGAATAACATATTACAAATGCTTTTTGGTTGAAAATAGTGTATATTGTGACAAAATAAGTTTAAAAATGGCGTTGAAATTAAATCTAAAGAAAGACGAGCTTATCTCGGTTGCTGTGAAAATGGGTTTGGTGATTCCTAGCAAAGCTAAACTAATAGATTTAAAAAAAAGTTAATTGAATCAAGTGCCGTGTATAAAAATGATATTGAATTTGTGTGTAGTCTTGTTGAAAATGCTTTAGAGAAAAGTAAACAAGAGGCTGAGAAAAAAATGAGAGCGAGGCTGAGAAAAATAAGCGCGAGGCTGAAATTCAATTAGAAAAATTAAATTATCTCAGATTGAGGTTCGGTTAGAAGGAATCCGAAAAAAATCCTCAAACTCTTGAAAGCGGAGAACCAAGCTCCATAACTGATAAATTGGAGAGTTTGGTAAAAGCATTAAAACTTTGACAATTTAAGTACCGGTTAGGTCAGAGTCCTTTAATTTTTTTTTCATTCTTTAGAAAAGGCATTTCAAATCAAATCCATGCCTGAAGAGCTAAAAGCCGAAATTCTATTAAATATTTAGGAGAAAGAGTCAATAATTTGCTAACATATGTGAGTCAAGAGGATTTAAGCAATTATGTTAAAATTAAAGAATTGATATTAAGAGAATTTGAACCCACGCCTCAAGAATGCCTGAGTAACTTTAAAAAGGCTCGTAAACTACCATCCGAAAACTATGTTCAATTTGCTTCCCGCTTAAGTGCAACTTTCGATTATTATTGTGTCAGTTGTGTAAAGCTAATGAATTTCGCTCTTTGTGTGACCTAATAATTTCAGACAAAATATTCGAAACGCTAGATAGAGATACGATGAATCATATTGCATCGAAAGAGGGAGAAACATATTTCAAGCCTCAACAGTTTGGGAGGAAATGTGATGTCTATTTATCCGCAAGAGGAAAGGTTTCGAATGATTTAATGAGCAGAAATCCAGGGAGTGGAGTCAAAACAGATGGGCGAAATAGACTGCAGATACTTGTTAGATGTAGAATCGCAGTCTTGTTTATGTACGAGGGCATGTGCTGAGAAGTTGCAGCTGAAAATGGAGAAAATAAATACAGTGGTTTCGTGTGTTAATGATTCTTCTATGGTTGTTAAAAATTGCGTAAAACTTCAGTTGCAAATAAAGCCAAAACTTTTGAGAGTGAGTTAATGTTGTTAGTAGTTAATAAGATTACAGATCTCATTCCAAACAAGGTGATTGATGTAGATGTTAATGTTTCAGAGTTTGTGCCCTTAGCTGATGATAAATTTAATATACCAGATAGAATTGATATGTTACTTGGTGCTGAAATCTTTACGAATTGTTAAAGCCTGAAAATTTTATTGTGATAATTTGCATTTAGTGTTACAAAATACGGCGTGTGGTTATGTTGTAAGTGGAAGTGTAGATCACACAAGTTACAGAGAATCGCGTTCATTGCGGATTAATTGTTGATGATGATTTAAACAAAACACTGAAAAAAATTCTGGGAAATTGAGGGTGTTCACATAGAGCCTAAGGTTGATACAGAGGTGTCCTTGTGTGAGGATCATTTTGTGCGCACTCATAGGAGGAATTGTGAGGGTAGGTATGTAGTATCGATGGCTTTAAATAAAGATCCGTCTTGTTTAGGAAACTCCAAAGATATTGCTATTAGGCGACTTAATTCATTGCGAAAACGGTTTTCAAGGTATTCTAGGTATTTATCGTTGTATGCGGAATTTTTGAAGGAGTATGAGGAGTTAGGTCATTTGGAAAGGGTAGTTGAGTCAAGTGAACCACCCACACATTACTACATACCACGCCATGGTGTATTACGCCCTGAAAAACTGACTACTAAACTAAGAATCGTCTTTAACAGTTCATCTCCCACGGCAACAGGCATAAGCTTTAATGACATTTTATTGAAAGGTGAAGTGAAGGAAGATGTGTTTGAGACAATATCTCGTTTTAGAAGACACAAATTTGCTTTTACGACTGACATCCAAAAGATGTACAGGCAAATATTAATAAATCCAGATCAGTAGGATTTGCAACGCATTATATGGAAAAATGGACTAGATGCAGAAATTTTAACGTACCGACCAAAGACTGTCACTTACGGGCTGTCCAACGCACCCTTCCTTGCCATAAGGACCCTGCAGCAGTTGGTGAAGGATGAAAAATCGAGATTTCCTTTAGCTTCTGAAACCCTGTTATATGATACCTATATGGTGATATTGTGAGCGGAGCGCCGGATTTGGAGACTGCTCAACAATTTCAATCGCAACTAAAAGATGCCCTGCAATCTTGTGGAATGAACCTTCATAAGTGGTCATCTAATTCTCCTGAGTTATTAAATAGTCCGTTGTCATCAGACGTAGAGCATTCATATTCTACTGACATTGACTTATCTGTGAAAACATTGGGAATTTGTTGGAAGCCATTTGAAGATTGTTTCGTGTTTAAGGTATCTGTATCAGCTAAACATATATATACAAAACGTGAAGTTTTAAGTGTAATTGCTAAGCTATACGACCCTTTGGGTTTCTTAGGCCCAGTGATTGCGAAAGCGAAGGTGTTTCTGTAGCAATTATGGCAATGTAAACTGGATTGAGATGATGTGTTACCTAATTCAAATGCCAACGAGTGAAGAGAATTTGAGACAACATTAAAATGTATCGAGGAAGTGAAGATTATCACATTTATCATGGCTGACAATAATGTTAGAATAGTTCTCCAAGGATTTGCGGATGCATCTGAAGCGGTCTACGAAGCGGTCGTTTACCTACAATATTTTCTTCACAACGGTGCTGCCAAAGTGAGCATTCTTCCAGCAAATCTCGTGTTGCACCAATTCGAGTTATTTCCATACCTCGACTCGAGCTTTGTGCCTGTGTTTTATTAGCTCAACTTGTCAAGAAAATACGCTCCACCTTGAGGTTAAACATAAGTGATATTGTGCTACATACGGATTCAACTATTGCATTGGCATGGTTAAATACACCTGCCAATCGTTTAAAAACCTTCGTGGCCAATCGTGTCGCCAAAGTGCAAGAATTGACTGAAGGTTTCCAGTGGAACCATGTGCCATCTGTTCTCAACCCAGCAGATCTTGTGTCTCGGGGATTGCGCCCTTGTGACCTTCTAAATTTAAGGTTATGGTGGCATGGTCCACAATTCCTTGAAAAGGTAAGTTGTCAAGTGAAGAAACAAGTTTGTCACCAGTTAAGGATTGCGAGTATTCTAAAGGAACTGAAAACTGGTTCGAGTTCTAATACAATTACATCTAGTGTTTGTGTTTTAACTAAGTGAGTATTTTCTATTTTATCTACTTTGTTATGTAAAAGTAATAGTTATATGAAAATTGTTCGTATATTTAGTTATGTGTTAAGATTTAGTAATAATGTAAACAAACGTAAACTAACATTGAGTGGCCCCCTTTCTGCTACAGATATAGACCAAGCAGAAACTAAACTGATCAGAATGATCCAAGAACAGGTTTTTTGGCTGAGATTAAGAGCTTACAAAGTAAAGGAGTTGTCTCACCTAACAGTAAACTTAGAAATTTAAACCCCTTTATAGACAGTGATGGATTATTAAGGGTTGGAGGACGGCTGAGTAATTCAGATTTACCATATGTTAATAAACATCCTGCAATTTTACCAGGAAATAATAATTTAATTGGTCAAATAATTGCCTATTTCCATAGAAAGAATCTGCATACTGGTGCTTCTTCTCTTCTACACTATGTAAGGGAAAAGTTCTGGCCATTAAATGGTCGTTCATTATGCAAAAAAGTAGTGCATGAGTGCCTTGTCTGTTTTAAAAGCCGACCCCTGGTTACTTCTCAGCTAATGGGTAATCTACCCCATTATAGAGTAGTCCCAGATTACCCGTTAAACTGTTCTGGTGTGGATTTTTGTGGCCCATTCATGATTAGGTACAAAAATCAAAGAAAAGGAATTTGGCATAAAATTTATATTTGTGTATTTGTATGTTTTGTGTCTAAAGCGATTCACATAGAAATTGTGTCGTATCTTGCATCTGATGCTTTTATTGCTACATTAAAAAAGATTTTTTAGTCGCAGAGGTAAATGTGCTAAATTGTATTCCGATAATGGGAAAACATTTGTAGGTGCCAATAAAGAGCTCAAGAGATTTCTAAAACTTATTGAGGATTCAGATGATAATTTAGCAGGTTTCTTATCTGCTGAGGGTATAGAAGGGAAGTTTATACCACCTAGAGTGGTATAAACTTCCCTTGGTGGTCTTTGGGAAGCTTCGGTTAAGTCAATAAAGTACCATCTTAAAAGAGTTGTCAGTGGCTCAAACTTAACCTATGAGAAATTTCTAACTGTTTGTATCCAAATAGAGGGAATTTTAAATTCCAGGCCACTGTGTGTGTGTGTGCCCTTTAACGAGCAATTCGGATGACTTGAACGCTTTAACTCCAGCCCACTTTTTGATAGGGAGGTCTATTACTTCTGTGTAGTCGAGCCCAATTTAATTGAATAAAAAGAGAATGCCCTTAAAAATGGCAACGGATAACCAGACTTGTACAACTAATTTGGAATAAGTGGCACAGATGTTATCTTAGTGAATTACAACAGAGCAATAAATGGCAATTTAAAAAACAAAATGTTAAGGTGGGTGATTTGGTAGTTCTCATTGAAGACACTATGCCAACCTTTAAATGGCCTTTAGGGAGAATCACTGAGATTTATAGTGGCAGTGATGCACTAATAAGGGTTGTAAAAGTAAAAACACAATTTGGAGAATATAAAAGAGCCATTTCAAGACTTTGTCTTTTACCTATGCCAGTTTGAATTTTGTCTCTGAATATTGTGTATTAGAATTTTTAAGTGTACCTTAATTTGTTTTACGTAATCCTATAGTATTTTATCGTTTAATGTTTATTGTAATTTGAGTTATTGTTGAATGTATTACATGTCAACGCGGGGAGAATGTTCATGCTTGTCGCAAAAACCTTGCGCCACACGGCGCTGTCTGTATATCTCCAGTTACTAAGTGTTTAGGTGAATAAAAATAGAGAGTGTTTTACAGTCCATGTGTGAGGTGTGTGTTATTGAGCTATCCCGGTGTAGTGATCAAACAAAATATATAGGATAAGGTATTGCTAGTATAAATTTTGAGTGCGTGCATACCTGCTAACTTGATCCGACGGCCAATTTACAGGTAACATGTGTTAAAGGTCGGAGAGTAGTTAGTGTGGTGTGGTAGTTAAAGGTGTGGTAGTTAGGAGAGGAGGGTGCCAGCTCGGCACTTGTCGTCCACGTCACTTGACCATGGTTCAAAATTACGAGGTCCGTCGCCAAAAGCACTCGTCGAAAACTTTACGAAAGAAGCAGATTTCTGAAAAAATTAATAAAATAACCGAAAATCAGTCTTAAGAACCGAACGCTCCAACCAATAGTAGTTGGAACAGATTATTTTAGATTCCTGTGGTTAGATAGTTATACGGATCCAATCGTTTGATAAGAAATATACAGTCGAACCTCCATATAACGAACCTCTATATTGCAAATTCTTTTATATTGCCAACTTTTTCCTGGAACCAAGAACATTTCACGATTTTCTTCGTAAAATAACCTTCCAATAGCGAAATGCATTTTCTATATAACGAACTTTTCTTACGATTCAAATCCCCCCAATCTTTGAAGCATATTGGGGCATGCGTACTATTCTCAGATGAGAGTAGGTTCAGTCTGTCATCGGATTGTAGACGCCAACTGATCTGGCGCGAGAGTCGTACTGCTTATCGTCCAGAAAATATCCAGGAAAAGGACCGAATTACGAGGTCCGTCGCCAAAAGCACTTGTCGAAAACTTTACGAAGGAAGCAGATTTCTGAAAAAATTAATAAAATAACCGAAAATCTGTCTTAAGAGCCGAACGTTCCAACCAATAGTAGTTGGAACAGATTATTTTAGATTCCTGTGGTTAGATTGTTATACGGATCAAATCGTTTGATAAGAAATATACAGTCGAACCTCCATATAACGAACCTCTATATTGCGAATTCTTTTATATTGCGAACTTTTTCCTGGAACCAAGAACATTTCACGATTTTCTTCGTAAAATAACCTTCCAATAGCGAAATGCATTTTCTATATAACGAACTTTTCTTACGATTCAAATCCCCCCATTATTTGAAGCATATTTGGACATTTCGAGTTATTCTGTCTTTTAGCACTTTTTATAGTGGTCATAAATCTTGAACCGGTTTTATTTGGTGCCTAACTCGCAGAGAGCAATAGAATTCTGGACATTTCATCGAAGAAGTGCAATATACTACGATCCCAGGGCCCCCAGACGTTACATATATTCTAACAAATGAAATATATAGAATAAGGTAATGCTATGCATGAATTTTCTCCCCCTTCTCCAGTATTTACTGATGAAAAATAACAATTTTCTATAAAATATAATATATTTACTCAAGTTTGCCTACTTACACTTAAAATTCAAATGAATGTTTTATTTAATTATTGGACAGTTACTTGATGAAAATGAATTTTATGTTTACACATGTATTGCATATAAATGCTTTATATATATATATATATATATATATATATATATATATTGTACAATATTATGAAACATTTAAAGTTATTTGAAAATGTTTAATTTTTAGTATTAATGTATAATTTTTAGAAATATTCAATGTAATGTGATATTATCCATTATTATAAGTTATTGAATTACATATAAAGTGCATAATCAGGGCTAATAATGAACTAAATAATTATAATGAGTTATTTCTACATGTATTATCTGTCTTGATATTTTTCTCTAAGTTGCAGTTACTATAGCAAGTGCTGAGAGTTCTTTCAGCTTATTAAAATATATAAGAGTTACTTTCAATGGTGCATGTGTACAGAAGGCCCTTTGTATATTAACACATTACAAACACATGTTTATAAATAAACGTGTTTGTAATTTTACTCATTAAGTACAATGTTTTATGCAGAACTGAATAGCTTTCTATTGGGAACTTCACCTTTATATCTCAGTTACTAAATATAATGCACGGATTTGTGACATTTGGATCACAAATTAAGATTATTAATGGGATTATGAACTGTATTAAAAATTTACATTACAAATTCAATACTTTTTTTTAATTGTCTTTGTATAAAGTGCCTCTAACATGTTGAACTACATATTTAAAATTATTATACAATGTTAAGGGAATGTTTCATCAGAAAAAGTTCACAAATTCAATTTAATTATCCTTAGTTTTAAATATTTTTCTTATTGAGTTACATATAATTTAGAAAAATTATAGTGTGGTTTATCTATGAACAATAGTGGGTCCAAAGTACAAGCTAAACTTAAAAAAAAAAAACTTTGAAATGTTTAATTCTTTAAGCTATTGTTTATCTCATATTAGATAGCATTAATATGAAAGTTTTTGATTAATAATAAATATTTATCGATTGATGAAAATGAATCTTATTTTTACAACACAATGAATTGCAAATAAGATAGAAAAAATTCACTACAGTATAAATGTAAATAAATAGTTGCATAAAATTTCCATTCACAATTTCTACTAGTTATGTCTCTTGACCAGATATTTATGTTTAGTGTTAAACACTCCAGTTCCATTTCATACAAACTTAAAACTTGGAGAAATGTATTGATATGTTATTTTTGTTATCACTAATATGTATCTAAAGTATCCTTTTATATATAATTATATTTATACTTTTTTTTAATGGGAATCAATTGTTCATCTACTGTTATATTTTCAGCCATTTTATAATGCATCAAACTTTTTCTATAAATGCATTTCAAACATGGGAAAACAAGTGTAAATTATTCGGTTTGTATCATTTGTGTTCTAGTTGACTTTGTCACATAAATACTTCATAACTTCCACAAATCTGTCTCTACTCACTCTCTGGGTGAAAAATACTGAGTTCCAGGATTTTGACCATAAACTCAGAACAGAAAAACCTTTTGCAGCCAAAGCATACAAAAGGGAAATAAAAGTTAAATTCATTGAGTGATAAACATGAAATTGGATTTGAGGATTTCTTATGCTCTTCTTCAATGTACTGTTGAATGTGACATGATATTTTTACGTTGATAAGCAGTCTCACTGTACTACTTGGTCTGCTATTGATGATATTTCTCTTTGCTTAGGTTGTGGCCCAGCTACTTTTCATAACAGGTTCTATTGGGGATGTCTCCCAGAACACTTGTTGAACTGTGTGTTGTGTTTTCAAAACTAAGTTATTTAATTTTTTTTATGTGTTTGATTTTTCTCACTTTCAATACATCTACGGCCACTAATTTCATTTCTGGAAACTGTAATAACAGCAGTGAAATAGTTTCTTGTTATAAATTTGTACTTTCTAGTTACTTTATGAGTATACTCTCCATCAGATGAATTGGATTTTCTTGCTTCACTAGAAGCAATTTCTGTATAAAAGTTTTCATCTGGTTCCTTTTACTAAACCAGAATTATTATCCAAAATATTTTCAAAATTTTCAGCATCTCTTTTAGGAGAGTTTCTACCAACACTTCTGTAAAACATGAGTCTGAGGTCACCCAATATATATGTAGATCAGAACATTGAAACTATTTAAAACAAAATGATTTTAAATACATTTATGTTCATTGAAAAATATTTCTAACAGAAGGATTGTACAAAAATTATATACAGATTTTTTTACTCTCCCATCCCTTGCTGCCTCTGCACTCTTCTGTAAAAATACAGAAATCTTTCAAACAATTACACCTTCTCTATCATTAAAATCTAAATGACCAAGAAAGTCATGAAAATAACAGTGCAAATGCAATTTTTGGTACTTGTGTAGTATTTCACCAATCGACCATCATTCAAGGTAACTCGCCAAGTTGGCAACCCCAATTTCACATGTGTCGTATATGCTGAATCGGCAATCGTGCTTCGTTTGATATCATGTCACCAATAGGTTGGAATAATACGTAAGGGTACTTGCGTATTATGCAACACTCGCCAACTCTATTAATAACTTGCCAAATTTGCAATTCCGATTTCCTATGTGTCTTATGTCCTGAATTGGCAACCAGGTGCTTTGTTTCATATATCGCCAATTGGTTGCAATAATGTATAAGTACCCAATTTTCTTGGTGTGAGAATGAATCGTAGTTCTAGGTATATTTTGTAATATTTGAAAATAAATATTTGAAATTTACAAAAACGAAAAAGAATTATGCAATATTCGTATGTTTTTTGGAAAAGCCAATGTGTGTCAAAAGTATGAATAAAGAAAGGAAAAGTTCAGATGGATTTATGATCAAACTGTCAGCTGTTGTAATTGCGTTAAATTTAGTATGTTTCATTTGTTCTTGCATGTTGTATCAATCAATCAGTTTGGCTAAATTAAAAAATATTGCCAAATGATGTCATTGTATGTGCATACAAGAATTTTTGTTTGTGTATGTAAAGAGACCAGTTTTCCTTTTTATTGGTTAATATCAAAACAAATGGTCTGTTTTTTGTTTGGATTTTTTTCCTTAAAAGAGAATGGTACTAGCATAACATCACTGGAGCCAAATTAGCACTGCACAAATTGTGTCATGTTCTACTAAAATCTGACTGATTTTTTTTTTCCTTTCAAATAAAACACAAAAGAATCTTTGTTATTTTAATATAACACAATCTGTGTGGGGCGGGTTTGGTTGCGGTGACACTAATATATAAGTACCGAAAAATTCATTGTGATCAGAGTAATTTAAGAATGACCATATGTATTGTGCTCTTTGAATCATAATAGTGCATTATCACTGTAGTGAATTAAACTATTATTAAATGCAATTTCTAATGAAGTAATCCTTAAATCATGTATCGGCTGTTTATTATAAATATTCTTTTTTAATTTGCGACTTATTAATTACCTGCAGCTATTTCAAAATATTTTATTCTTGTGTACAAATATTTTTATAAAAATCAATTTCTTTAATTTCATTCTAGGCTTTGAATACCAAGTTATTCATGCAAAGCTATGTCAACAAATGGGTGCATGTAAACATAAGAACTCCTTTGGAGTACAAGGGCAGGTTTGTGCTCTTTTTTGATGACTATGAATATCCAGGTCAGCAATAAATTTTTTAATAAATCATTTGAATTTTTACTCTTAAATGTATAAAACAGAAGAGGAATCCTGGATGATAGAATTTGATATTTATACCAAATTTATGACTTACCATAGTATAAATAACTTAGCTTTTCTTTTTGCTCCTTTATTTTAGTAACCTTTTCTAAACGCTTATTAATCCTAATGCCAATTTGTTTGATTGTGGTGATATTTTGTGTTTTTTTTCAAACATTGGATGTAGAGATTGCAATATTGGACCAAAAGTTGAATCCTGTATTCAGTATTTTTAAATCTTAATACCAGGATACCGGTTTTAATACCGGTAGTAGAAGCTTTAGGAAAAAGAAAATGCAGGTGTTTCTTTGTTTTATTTGCCAGTTTTATTAGAGTGTAAATATCACAAAAAATTAATTTGCAATTTTTAAATTTTTAACTGTATACATATAAAAGAACCACAAAAAAGTAAATGAACATCTTATTTAAATCACAAAAAGTGTAAATATCATTATTCAGTCTGTGGTACTATTACAAATTTTTGGAATGTGATCTTAAAAAAAACATAATGCCTTAATTGTACTGTCATTAAGCCTGGAACGTAATTACGTACAAAAATTACCAGCTGTCGAAAACGCTCTTTTTTGGGCATCTACGCTAGTTGGTGATATTGTTAGCTATACGCAATAAACTGTTTCCGCATATTTACCTGTAAATCTCTTGTCGGATGGGTTTGGATATAGCTATCGTTAATTCTAATTTTTGTTCAAGAGACAATTCCTTTTCACTATCGACATTAGTGTCATCATCATCGGATAACTGTACTGAATTCTTCAGAATGGGGATAGGTTAGTGGGTAAAAAATTTTAAGAAAATTTACTGTAAACTTGATCAAATTCGAATTGGTTAGTATCTTTTCTTTTTTTCTATTTTCATTTATAAAATCATGATATGTAAATACAAGTATGATATGCAAATACAATGTAAATAACAAACTCCTCAATTTAAAAAATATCGAACTATTATGCATTTTCTTCACAACTCTCTCTCTCTACACAACCTTGTTTTCACAGATACAAATATCAGGCTACGAATCCTGCGCGTATGCAGTATCGCTCTGAGCCATAATTGAATATATTTGGCCCGCCTCCATGGATAATTCACATATTTTATCACTTTCCTTGATTGTACAGTACAACTTTATGTTCAAAGTCTAGTTAATTTCGCCCGTTAGGGAGACATGAAAACAAAAAACGTATACTATTTTGCTTGGTTGGTGATGCCTGGACATAATTTTAAAAAATTGTAGTAAATACCGAAATACCAGGATTGCAATCCCTAATTGGATATGGTTTTGAACCTAATATAAACACTCCTGTTGAAAGATTTAAACTAATACTATAAAAAATTGAAGTTTTTATTTTCAGGATTACAATAGTTTCATATGTTTGTTGTAATATTTCTATAGGGAATCTTATTTGAGGAAAGTTGGAAGCATTTCCTCTGCTTTTAAAATAAAGCATCATTTTCTAAAATTGGTTAATTTGCTAAACACTGAAATCTAGCTAATACATAAAATTTTTAGAAATAATTTGTAATCAATACTACCTACAATCTTTTGGCGAGATTAAAATCATACCAAATAGGCCTTGGATGAAAGTAGTTTTTTTATCGAAGATTACTCACCTAGCACTGAAAAAAAAACAGATTGTAAAGAATTAAAATAAAATGTCTAACTTCATGAAGCAGATGAGGACAGTAAAATTACAATAATCTAAAAAGAAAAGATTAACATAATGAAATAACAAGAACTGTGTTTGAGTTTTCCTTGTGAATTGGCACTCGAAAGATTAAGTATCATAGTGGAAAAATGGAATAAGGAATTTCTCTAAATGCCAAAAGAAAAAATGTTGAAAAAAAAGATGTTGTAAAAAAATTTTTTAAAAAAATTAGAAGTTGATAAAATTAAGAATTTAGGGGGAAAAGCAACAAGTTATTGTTGAATGAGAAAAAATTATGAAATTTGTATTAAAGGTAAAATAGTGTAAATTCACTATTTACTACCACTAAAAAGAATTCGGCCTAAATTATTTAGGGAATTTGCACTGTAAGATCTACAATAAAAAATTTAACTCTCTTAAATTATTACTTCAAGAAACAACCCTTAGTCCCTGCCACATTTGTCAGATTTCATGACTGAAATCATTGAAATCTTTACCAAGATTGAAAAAATAAATCCTAACTCTTAGAAAAGGAAATTGACCAAAATTGTTAATTAAGTAAACTTACTAATCATAACAATTAAACACAGAACCCTCATATTGTTTTAAAAAAGTGATCCAGGTACTTACCAGTAATTTCTGAGTTAATTCCATGAATTTTTATGTATTTGACAATGTCTAGTTCTTTGAAGGTGGATTAAAGTTCTAAGTTTGAGTGACTGAGCCTTTTGCAAATTTATGTGTACTAATTTTCATGTGTGTAGCAGTGCCTTTACTTAGTGCACTGCATGTATTTAGTTTTTTTCCTGGTTAAAAGTAAGGTGCATTTTACCTGTCTCCTTTTCGAGGGCTAGGACGGCATGTTGCAGATTAGATCATGTTCTTGCAATAGTCTACAGAGATTTAAAAAATGTTTCCCCTGGTGTTGATCCTCGAGTCAGAAATTGCCTTCTCCAATGCTATGTTGAATTTCAATATCCCTAGCTTAGTATAAATTATTTATATTTTGAGGGTATTTTTTTCTCATTTAATTTTATGTAATCCTTTAATCATTGTATTGTTTTAAATGCTAGTGCTAATTGCTGGTTTTAATTGTTGGTCATTAAAGTATTTTTATGTGATGAAAATCTTACGTTTAAGATGCTTTTGTGATCAAACGAATTTGATGTTCAAGCAAAAACTATTTCTTAGGATAGGTGGCTGATATTATTAAAAATGTGACTTGTTTTTGATTAAATTTTAATTTGTTTAATCTTAATATTTTAAACTGTAAAATACAATTTTTTTAAAAAAAAAATTGGTGTTTTTTACTTGCATTTATGATTTCAATGTGGCTTTTATGTCATCTTTTCAGCTTGAGCTAGCTGAAGAATATTTTGAAGGAAAATTTCTGTATCGATATGATAAAATTTCTGTTAATCAGTGTCATGCTCGAGTTATACGAAGATTAAATAGCAGTGAAATTTCGAGCATTATTCGAAATTGGCAAGCATGTTGAATGCCTTGAAAAAGTAAATGTAAGTATATAATTTACACTTAAAAATAGTCATGGTTTTTATCTGTTTTGATGTGTTTTAAAGTTTGATTAAAAGGATGTAATGAAAGTAGGACAAAATTATTCAATCTTCTCTTAACTCATTAAAAATCATTCTAGAAAAGAAACATACTTAATGAAGCACATTGAATATTATCTGAAATTTCTTCTAAAAATTATGTTTGAATGTTTATTAGAAATAAAGTTTTAAAAATAATGATTTCAAATGCAGTCTGTTTTAATTCAAATTTGGAGGATTATATAAGTTTAATTCAAAAAGTCATACTTTTCATTTTATATTTCTACTGAAATTTGTGTATATGCTTTTAGTTAGATTTAAGTTTTTTAAAAACATGCGCTGCCAATTTGATCATGTTTAATTTAAAGTATTTTTTACAAAAAGGTGGCTTTTTGTATTTCATTTGCTCTGACATATTATATTTGAAACATAGGTATGACAAATAAAACTTGAAGCCAATACATGTTATATAATGTAATAGAAAAAAAAAAATTGTATTATAGTATACATTTAGAAACTATTGAGAAATATTTTCCACACACAAGTTTAAAAATAAAGGACATGAATTCACACATGTTTGCTGTCTTCAAAGTATTAATGGAATCATGATGTTAACCCACAGCTGAATTGAAGACATATCCACATATAATTTTTCTGTAATAGTAAAGAGAAGTCAAAAAACAAAATATTTGGAATTCTTTAAAAGCATTTATTTTCTGAACTTTAATTTTGTTGTAATTTTTTTTATATATCAGCCATCCATTAATCCATATTGTGTTTAATATAAGGATTATTTCTGTGTAGCGACTTTTTATGCAAATTGCATCTCCACATTTGAGTGCAATATTAATTTACAATGAAATTATAATGTAAACTGTTAAATTCTTTCTACTCAGAGAGGTATAAGACAAACTTCATTCAAGTACATTATTTTGTAATAAGTTGTATATTCTTGTGTGTGCACTTATTGATATAGATTAGATTCAACATCCAGTTGCATATTACAAATTTATTATTTTTTTGTGAAAAAAGAATTAAATATCTGAATGGGTGAACACACTCTCAAGTTTCTGAAAACTCAAACAAAATAAAAATCATATTTATATGTATTAACCCCTTATCATTGGTGACCATTGACGAATATATGTATTTTTGCACCAGTAAATCCTTAGTAAATACTTGTCCTAAGGCAGGTATCAAATAAATTGCTTTAACTGGCAAAATCTTTGATAATTAGAATGGGGTCAGTTTGCAAGTAGCAAAGTTTGAAAGCTGTGAGTTATCCTGATCTATTTTAATAAATGAAATTTAATTTATGCAGAAATAATGAAAACCATTAATGATTGTTAATTATCTGACAAAAGCTTCCATTGTATAGTAAATTGTTACTAGGTAGATTGTACTATTTATAGATATATATTTTAAATTATTCTTTAATTCATTTCTTTTTCAGAAATATTTGCAGTTGCAACTTCATTTGTCTTTTGGAAACCATATTTTGAAAAGATTTGATTTGTATACATGTTTTTTCGTGTATCTTTTAAAAATAAATCATTTCATTGAAATTTTTGTTTCAAATATTGTTTACACTTCTATTTTTTTATTATCTGCTCTTTCATATTAATATTATTTTCACTTAAATGAATTTTCTTTAAATGTATAGTTTATTTTTTAAAAAACTTCTTGCATGTCTTTTGAAAATTATTGGCATAAAAGTAGAAATGTTGTAAAAAAGTTTTTAATGTCCTCATCATTAGGGATCATTTCACACAGAAAAAAAAATCTTTTCTTCCCCTTAACTTTTAAGCTAGAAACTCACAAATTACTGGGAAAGGGGTGGAGTATGTTTTATATAGTTATACAAAAAGGGTAGGGCGATGATGTGTGATAATAAACTATACAATTATTCTCGCAGATTTTTAAAATAAGTATCAACGTTATATATATATATATATATATATATATATATGGACTCAAAAGGTACAAAATTGTGTTATCAATGAATCAATTTTTTTTATGTTAACATCCTCATTCCTGCTGTTAAATTGTTTGAATTTATTACAACTAATAATTAAAATTTAATAATTTATTTACATGTGGTCTTGTAGATAAGGAGAATATTTTCTTGAGGAAACTGCAGATGGGCTTGTTATGTGCGATTGTTGCGAGACAGCTTTTCTGGAAGCAAGAGGAAAAGGGCTTGTAGTGGAGCAAATTTCAAGGAAAATTTCTTTTTGGATGATAGTCTGAATTTGAAAAGAACTCATATTTTTTTTTATCAAATTCAAGGACAAATGGATATGTGGAAATTAAGTAGATGTTATTTCATAACATATTCTGACAAAGTTTTCCATTGTCAGATTGTTGAATTTGATGAAAATTACTGGAATTTGCAAAAACCACTTCTGGGTCGCTTTTTCCAAACATGTTTTACCAGAAATTTTAAAAAAATAATTTCTGTATTTTGTATTTAACTCCTTCTCTGTCGGGATCGCATGTCATACGTTTGGCATTTATGTGCCTGACACAGTGGCGTAGCGTGGGCTTTCACTGCTGGTGGCCGACCGGAAATTTGTCGCCTCTCTATTTTAATTATTAGTCAAGAAAATTAGTAAAAGTCAAAGCAGCTTTAAATTTTTTATTGATTAAAAAGCTCTTTTCGTGTTTTTTTCATAGCAAAATCTTTTATACAATTGTCAATATCAATATGTATGTCATGTTCAATTGCCAGAATAGCTAAATTTGTTAGCCTTAATGTGAACACAGTTGATTTGAGATAATTTTTGATTAATTTTAGCTTAGAGAAGTTTTCTTGCAACTGGCATTACTGATGGCAGATGTTATAAAATTCTCAACATTGTAACAATGTTTGGTAAGCCTTCTTCAAGTTTGGACTAAATAATGTATTTTAATAAACCCAGAGAGAGCCCAACCTAATGAAATCTTTTTTACATCATGGGTCTGTTTCAGCTACGAAAGCTTGTAGACGTACGAGTTCAAGTTGGAATTCTTTATTAACGTCTTGAGGAGCTTGATCTAAGTTAAGTTCGTCCATGCTCAACATCACTTCAGACCAGTGCTTCTCAAACTTTTAATATTGGCACCCTCCTTTTCAATCACAATTTTTATCGCGCCCCCTTATACATTCATAATGTACTGAATGCAATAATAATGCACTTTCACGCGAAAGGTACAATACGTATACAATACTTAATTATAAACCGTGTGGTGTTCCTCCCCTTGGGAGAACATCTCTCAAGTATCAGCGTGAGCTAGAGGCATAGGATTAACGAAAGAACTGGAATCAAACATTATCTTAATGACTTTATTAAGATATTCAACTTAAACCTTTAACAAATTAAATTATAATAATTAATGTGAGAGAATCTACGATGAAAAATAAGCAACACACAATGTATATATTTATAATAAGACTTAATCTAATTCAGACCACTATCAATAAGTTAACCACCTAATCACTGATTGTAATATTAAATAATCAATCCTACCTTATTACAACTTGGAGAAGATATCAATCTTGTCTTTGTATGCACTGAGGTGCAACTTGACTTTCATATATTCAATCACTAATAACTTCTATTCACGTCACGTAAAACTCATTCAGACTTGAACCACGATTCCTCTATTAGACGTCAGCTACCGGCCAATTTCCATCCATTATCACAAATTCCCATACATTGCCATCTCGTTTACTCTAAGTTCCAATATTTAAAAGCTTGTTCATTTGCATCTTTCATTCACACTTCACTTCTTGGATTTGGTTGGAAAAGAGTTGCCATTAATTCTGGCCCAAAGAAACCAAAGGACATGTTAAAGAAAAGACGCGTGAACCCGTCACAACCGTACAAATTAATAACATAAGTATTAAATTTTGTATATGTTACTCTTAAGTAAAAAAATTAATTAATAGGATAATTATTAAGTTATTTTTCCTTTCTCTAATTTTAAAATTGGAACATATTGCAAAATGTGGTGGCTGCTTAGAAGACAAAATATAGATATAAGCTAAATACAGAAAAATAACTCAGAGGGTCAATTTCTAATAATAATCATTCATTTAAAAAACTTTGCTCTGCAAGACAAGCACATGGAAGTCGCTAATACTTATTAAACTTGTTCTTAATTCAGTATTAATTAGTTATAAAATAATCTGTGCAGCACTCATGCATTAAAAGTATACCAGTTGAAGTACCCGCTCTTTGCACGAATTCATTTATAAGAAAATAAAACATTATTTATGTGGGAGACAACAAGGGGGTCCAAGACATTTGTCTTTCTTCAGATTTATTTAAACTTAACAAAAGTTAATTTAAAAAAGGTAGCTAATCTACAATTAGATTTTTATGATTTGACGACGGGAACGCCTGCTCGCGCACCTCAGTCTCTCTCCGTTTTTTCCCCAATGGTCAAAGTTTTTGTTTCACATTGGATCAGTTGCGCCTGCGTGCTTTGTTTTGTTGAGAGATTCAATTGGATAACGACTCCACAACGGCCAACCTGACCGTACGCTGTCCGCAGCGGTACTTAATTCTTTTTTTTCCGTGGAGAAAAGAGGAGAATTTAAAACATACAAAAAGACGGAACAGACAAGGACTATACAACAAATACACAAAGATTTAACATAGCATAATTTTGCTGAATTAGACAGTTTCTCTCCACATCTTCATGTGGTCTGCTGCTGTGGATGTAGTATTGGGTCCTCCATGCAGTCCAATTTTTCTGACATATCGATCCTTAGGTTTTACTTTTACGACTTCATAGGGACCGAAGAACTTAGGCCTCAGTTTCTAACCAGTTCCAAACTGTGTCCGTTGGATGGCGACGATATCTCCGATCTCATACTGGTATGCCTTTTTCCGTTTCTTATTAAAATTTCGACAGTTTTCCTCTTGCATCTTCAGAATGTTTCGCTTGGCTTCCTCCCGAATTTTTTTCACGATTTTCGGTGAATATCTCCACGATTTCCTCTTCCAATAGTTTTAGAATTTCAAGATCTTGTTTGGTCTTCATCTTTACTCCGGTCAAGAGTTGAAACGGCGTCATCTGAGTGCTTCGTGAAACTGTTGAATTGAGTGTTTTCTGTACGGCTGGAACAAACTTGTACCATTTCGATGCGTCATCAATGGTTAGCTTGGACAAAATTGGGATTAGAGAACTATGAATCCGTTCAATCTGTCCATTCCCTCGGGGTATTCCAGTTGTTATACTTAGATGTTGCATGTTCTCATTCTCACAGTATTCTCGAAATTCTTTTGAAGTAAATGCAGTACCTTTATCTGTTATGATACGGTGAGGATTACCAAAAGTAATCTCTTGTTGCTTAAGTTTCTCTAGAGCATCACGGGAAGAAGTGAACTTTGCGGGAGATATAACCATACGAATTTAGTGAATGCGTCTATTATTGAAAGAATGTGGTTATAGTTTTTATTTGTAGATGGCAAAAGGACCTAAAAAGTCAATATGGTAAGTGCTAAGAGGGATATTTTTCTTAGGAATAGGATTTAACAACCCTTCACCTTTCCCTCGTTTTTTGTTTACAAGAATGCATTCAATACAATTATTAATAACATTTTCAACACATTTTCTAACATTAGGAAAATAAAAACTTTGTTTTACCATGCTTTCAGTTTTATTAATACCAAGGTGTCCTTTAGAATGAATATTTTTAACAATTTCTGTTTGCATCTGTTGAGGTACTACCAAAACATCATTATCATTTTCAATTTTATATAGGATATCATTTTTAACAACAAAATCATTAATTTGCTTATTTTCTAAAAGGGTTTTTAAAGAATTAATGTACTCACCATTTCGCTGACAATTTGCAAATTTAGTGGTTATTTCATCATATGTTATGGTCATTACAGGATAACGGCTTAAACAATCTACATCTCCCATTTGTTTGCCTGGACGATGAATAATTTCATAATTACAAGTCTTCTAAAAATAAGGCCAATCTAGCAATTTTAGGAGTTAATTGTTTTTACTCATAGTTTTTTGGAATGCCGAACAATCAGTTACAATTTTAAATTTGTTGCCAACGAGATAGTTCCTAAATTTCTTAAGAGATTCGATTACAGCGAAAACTTCAAGTTCATAACTTGAATATTTTTCCTCCTGGGGAGGGGGTTTTCTTGCTAAAATAGTGTACGGGGTGAAGTTTATTGTCGTCTGATTATTGTAACAGAATCGCACCATAACCAAATTTACTAGCATCAGTATGCAATTCAAGTTTTGCCCCTTGTTCGAAAATATGAAGCACCGGATTTTCAGAAAGTTTTTATCGTAAAGTTTGAAATGCTAATTGCTGTTCGGGTCCGAAATGAAACACAGCATTATCCCGCAGTAAATCACTGAGAGGTTTGGCTATTATGGAATAATTTTGGATAAACTTCCGAAAGTAACCCGACAGTCCAAGGAAACTTTGGACCTGTTTCACGTTTTTAGGTTCTGGAAAATTCTGAACTGCTTTGGTTTTGTCCAAAGAAGGTTTAATTGTACCCTTTTCAGTTATGTGTCCCAAAAATTCAATCTTTGACTTGAGGAAGTTACATTTTTCAAAATTTAATTCTAATCCATATTCAGATGCAGTTTTTAACACCCTGATTAAACAGTTTAACCCGTCAAGTTCATCCGAAGAAGGGATAATAATATCATCCACACACATGTAGATTATGACAATTCCCTCTTTAAGAAGGTCTCTCTGTGTGTGTGTGTGTGTGTGAAAACTTGATTGATAAATCTTTGAAAAACACTCGGATTATATATATTACAAAGACCAAATGGAACTTTATTAAACTCATATTGCCCATTATGTGTGACGATGGAAGTAAATTTTTTACTGCTTTCTTCCATCTCAATGTGAAAGAATCAGTTTTTTTAAGTCAATAGTTGAGAAGAAATTTCCCGACTGCGCATTTGATCTAGAACTTGTTCTATTAAGGGTAAAGGATACCGATCTCTGTCAGTTTTAGAATTAATTTTGCGATAATCAATGCAGATTCTTAAATTACCATCCTTTTTCTTACACAATACTATAGGTGAACAATAATCAGAACAACTTTCTCTTATAATACCCTGTTGTAACCAATCATCAATTTGATCGTTTACCTGTAATTTCTCAGAACAGGATAAACGTCTGGCCCTCTCTGACACACACACACAGGAATACCATCTTTCAATATAATACTCATTTTTAACTTGGTACTCTTCATTTTATTAGGTTTATAATTCTTAATTAGGGGACTCAAATCACATTTCTAATATTGGAAGTTTTTAACATGTGACAAATCATTACTAGAGTTTTCTATCACATTTGCAACAGTAAAAATAGAATAAGCACCTAAAGAGGATTCACTTTCATTCAACAAAACATCACTCTTCGCGTGGCTTATTTTCTTTATTTCAGTATATACACTAGGATGTACACTCATGAACATTGAAAATAGCGACCCAAGAAGAAAGCATCGCATTGAAATGAAATTTAATACACATAATGACACAGATGAGAGATTCACTTGATCTCAAAAACAAGACAATTGAACGAATACTGGGTGTGCAACGACACAAATACTGGGAAACTTCAATAGCGCGTTGGACCACCTCCAGCTGCAATACATGGCCCCACACGGTCCGGCATTGAGTTGATTAGACACCTAATGTTGTCCTGAGGCAGATGGGCCCACAATTTTTGAACAGCCATCTCTAAAGCATGAACAGTGACACGATGGCCTCTGCCGTTTTAGCTGATCCCACACGTGCTCTACAGGGGACAAATCGGGGAGAGGGTCGGCCATGGAAGAGTCTGAAAATGACGTAGGAAGTCTTGAGCAACTCTTGCTGTATGCGGACAAGCATTATCTGCTGGAAAATTGCCCCTGGTAGACCATTTAGGAAAGGTGCTACATGAGGTCGAAGAATATCATCAGCGTAACGTTGGTCCGTTAAGGTTCCACTCAACACAATTAAAGTGGACCGGCTAACATAGGCTATGGCCCCCAGACCATTTCACAAGCTGTGAGAGCAGTGGGACGTAGAACAGTGTGGGGGAATTGTACCGCTCACCAGGGCGCCTCCGCACCCGTACACGGTTATCATCTGTCCCCAAAACAAACCGCAATTCATCACTAAGCACAACCTTTTGCCAATCTGTGACTTTCCACATTGATCTGGCTTGGCACCACTGTAAGCGCAGTTGCCGATGTTCCGGTGTTAAAGGGAGTGTACGGAAAGGCGCTTGGATTTAAGATTTGCTTCTGCAAGGTTTCTGCAAATTGTTTGTGGAACAAATGCTACGTCTACGTCTGCTCGTATCGTTGAACGAGTAACTGTGGGGTCTACAAGTGCTTGCCGCACGATCCTTCGATCCTCTCTCCTCATGGTCTTCCTGGTCGCTACAGAACCGGGTTTCCACGCGTGGGTACCTTCTCGTGTCCACTGTTCTCAACAATTTCTAACGGCCCACTCCGAACGATCCACCTGGTCAGCAACACGGCACATCGACCAGCCTGCAGTTTTCATCCCGATGATCAGGCCTTTCTCAAACTCGCTTAACTGTGAGAAATGTCTTCTAGCCCGTTTACTTGGCATGTTTCGCTTACCAAAGTCTTCCTACAATCGGTGGGTAAACGTCACGTTTATGACTCTTCGAATTTGCGCTGGCTTATATAGCACACAAGTGTCTAGAGCTCGCACCCCAACTAAATAACCAAAAGTTAAATGCAGCTCACACGCTGCTGGCGCCATCTATTCCGAATAATTAGAGCATATTTTTTCCGTGCATTTGGAACTAATTTGGAGCCTTTTTATCTTTCTATTCTTTTTACGTAAGAGTAATCGTTAAATTATGTCCGTGGATCTTGAATCCACATTAATAATGTCTTTTGTTGAAGAAAATTCAAAAAATTTCTCGTGTTCTGCATGTAAAAGGGAATACAGCATTTATAAAACACTAAAACAGCATGCTAATAGAAAGCATCCTGGACAAGCAAACAATTTAGCGCCAAATATTAAGAGACTCAAAGATTTACAAATTTAAGTGTGATCTTTGTACTTATAAATATAATGATATATTTACGATTTGCGTTTCCATATGCGAAAATGCATAATGTGGAAAATAAAAATGAATCAAGAAGAAAGTGTACTCTGTGTATATACGAATCATTCAAGGAGGAAATGCTTTTACACTTTCAAAAGGTGCACACGTGAAAATAGAAAATGTTTAATTCAGTTTTATTGACTTTGAAGCATTTAATGAATGGAAGAACAGAACAGAAAAGGAAACAAAAAGTAAATTTATAGTAAAACGTGGAGCAAACATCATTAAAAATGGGAAAAAAACATTTTCTCTGTCACCGCTCCGGGGATTACATATCCAAAAGCAAAGGACTGAGGCATCTTAAGACACAAGGAAGTAATAAGATTGATGTATATTATCCTGCTGAAATCAAAGTTTTCATATCTGAGACAGGTGCATGTAGTATCAAATTTTGCAAAAATCACCTAGGGCATAGAAATGATAATTTGGTCATCTAAGTCTTACAGATTTTGAACGACAGCATATAGCTACAAAAATTGCATCAAAATACCATTTGATGAAATTAGAGATTCTGTCACATATTCAAAATAAGAACGGATACATTTGCTGACAAAAAAGACTTGTATAATATTGAGAACTGTTTCATCATAGGTTCAAATGCCATAAAGCATAAAGATGATGGTACAAGTGTAGATGCATGGGTTAATGAGGTGGAGAGTAAAAATGATTCATGCATTTTGTTTTATAAGCCTCAGGGTGTCACATCGGCAATGTATCCTGAGTTAAAAAGCGATGGTTTTGTTTTAATCATGAATGATGTACAGTGTGAGATGCTAAAAAAATATGTATCTCACATTTGCATAGATGGAACCCATGGAACAAATGGTTATAATTTTGAACTCATAACATTGCTAATACTTGATGATATGAGACAAGGATTCCCATGTTCCTTTTTATATCAAACCGAACTGATCATTTTGTGCTTGAAATATTTTTCGCAAATATTAAAGAGAAAGGTGGTGAAATTTGTCCAACTGTTTTTATGTCCTACTTGGCAGAGTCGTTTTTTAATGCATGGTGCAACACATTTCAAAGCAATTTAAAAGACTATTTTGTACCTAGCATGTAGACCGTGCATGGAGAAAAATCTGCACAAAATTCAGTCTAGAGAAATGCAGTTAGAAGTTTATAAAACTTTGAGAACATTAATGGAAGAGAAGGATGTTGAGATGCATTTAATATAATGTTTAATGAAGTTCTTAAAAATTTTTTGGAGAATGATATGACAAGAGAATTTTGTAAGTATTTTTTTGAAAACTATGCAAATTGTATAAATTCATGGGCGTATTGCCATCGTTTACAATCGGGTTTAAATACAAATATGCACGTTGAAAGCATGCACAAAACATTGAAATACATCTATTTGAAAGGAAGAAATGCAAAATGGTTGGACAAGACAATTTATGCTTTAATGAGGTTCATAAGGGACAAATTAGTCGATAGACTAATTGTCATGAATAAAGGAAAATTAACTTCAAAATTAAAAGATCTTTGACACCATAATAAAACAAGCCTTTCCTTGTCAACTGCCATGATGATTGAAAATGAGAGTGGATATATTGTCCCATCATCATCCACACATGAAACTTGCCTTATTCAAAAAAATAATACAAACTGTAGCTGTAAGCTCATTTGTACAGATATATTCATGCACCTGTCTAGATGCAAATGTAAAATGGAATATGTGCAAGCACATACATTTGGTTTGTCGCCATAAATTTGCAGTAGCTCAGGCGTAAAGTTTAAATACAAACAGTTTTAGTTCTCTACAAAGTGATCTCATTGATGAAGATGAAACCAGAGAAGCTGACATCATAATAGCAGAGCTATGCAAAAAAAAAAATGAAAAGTCTTTAAATGCTCTTACTTTATCAGAAAAGAAAGAACAAAATTAAAAACAAAATTTCTTGAAATCTTAGACAGTGTTTCTAGTGAAGAGGAATTAAAAATAGTGGAAAATTCAATAAAATCACTCATACCAACATTAATGTTGTTATGAAGGAAAATAAGTTTCTTGTGTGACAGAAAATAAATGTATTCCAGCTATGAAAGCTGTAAAGCCCCAAAAGTGATTATTTTCTACTAGAAAGAGAAAAAGAACCGCTGAACACATAGAATTGCTAAACCAAGTGAGGAAGAAACTCAAAAAATTGCTTTATCTTTAATAATGAATAGAAAATAAATTTTATTTTTAAGTAATTTTTTGTATTGTCTTAGTTCAAAAAAATTAACCCACAAACAATAATAGATAATAAAACTGACCTATTAATCAGTTATGTGCAGTAAAAATGTATATTGTACATGAAATGTCATTTGATCAGCTTTCATCTTTAGGGGTGTCCTAAAACAGTCATTAATTTACTGTTTCTTTTAATCACAAAAAATGTAATTTGGGGAATCAAGAGTTAACATGAAACACTCGTACGTGTGCATGCATAATATATGTGTGCTAGTGAGTATATTATTACAAATTATCTAAAGGTTTGTTAGAACAAGAAACACACAACACACACACACTTTTATGGTCAATTGCCCTTTTTTAATTATTCAAATATAATTAAAATTTCAGTTTTTTAATTAATGCAACTTGCAATTTACTGATTTTTTTAAAAAAATTGTTTTGTGTGTTGTGAAAGTTGTAAAAAACTTCAAAACTGTGATAAGTTCAAACATTTAGATCAATATATATTGACAAAATTTCTATACACAGAAATATATAATTATACTTCTTAATGGTAAAAAACTGATATTAGTTGATCACAAGCCAAAAATTTTTAGTATCATACATATGTGCCGCGTTGCGTGGTTAGACATTCTTCACTACAACACGGTTGAATTAAATAACAATAAACATTTATTAACTTTAAAGATAAAAGATTAAATGAGCAATTAAGAGGTAAGCTTCCAAAAACTACAACACATGGTGAACCAGGCACGATACAAGAATAACAGATCAATTCAGTTCAGTTTTGGAGTCGTTTTGTTGAGCTGTAAGGTCGCTGCATACTCCCTTCCAGTCTCAACGATACCTAGTTGGAAGATGAACTTTGCGACCAGAACATGTAGATGGCTGGGTAGGCGTTGAAGCTGTTGGATCAGATTCCACAGTAGCAGGTGTTGAAGCTGTTGCATTAGGTTCCACAGTAGCAGGTGTTTCATTCTTGGTTTGAGGTAGTTGCAAGTCCTCAGTGTTAAGAAAGAAGGCAGGTTTGCATCTATCAATAGATACAGATACCCATTTACCATTGATGTCAAGGAAAACACTTTACCCTTCCTTTGTAAGACTTTGAAAGGGCCATCATAGGGTTGTTGAAGTGGACGACGTAACATGTCTCGGCGAAGAAAAACATGTGTTGCTTCCAACAGTCCTGGATGGATAAAAACTGGACGTTTGCTATGGTGTTTTGGTGGTTTAGGGTGAAGTGATTGCATGTGAGACTTAAGTTTCGAAACAAAATTCACAACATCATTAGTCTGGCATGGAAGAATCAAACATCTCCCTGGCAGTCGAATAGTGGTCCCAAAAACTAATTCAGCTGGGGTACACAGAATATCTTCTTTAAGAGAAGCTCGTAAACCAAGTAAGATGATAGGGAGTACTTCTGTCCAACGCTCGGTAGCATGGCACTTGATTGCACTTTTCAATGAGCGGTGCAATTCTTCGATCATCCCATTAGCTTGAGGGTGGTATCCAGTTGTACGACACTTCTGAACACCAAGTAGTTTGCTAAGAGCTTTGAAGAGCGAGGACTCAAACTGCCTGCCCCTGTCGGTTGTGAGAATTGCAGGAGTTCCAAAGCGAGACACCCAAGAGGAAACGAAGGCCTCAGCCACAGCCTCAGGAGTTATGTCTTTGAGAGGTTGGGCCTCTGGCCATTTCGAAAACGGTCAATCATTGTCAGGCAATAGGTGTAGCCATTTGATGGAGGTAGAGGTCCAATGAGATCCAGATGAACATGATCAAAACGTTGGGAAGGTTCTTGAAATGATGAAAGAGGTGATCTAGTATGACGATGAATTTTGGATTTTTGGCAAGCTAGGCAGTGTCTTGCCCACTTAGATACATCTGATGAGATTGATGGCCAAACAAAACGCTGCTTCATCAAATGCACTGATCGACGTATGCCAGGATGGGATAAATTATGCATAGCAGAGAAAACATCTTGGCGATGCTGTTTTGGGATGTAGGGTCTGGCTGTGCCCGTTGATAGATCACACATAACTTCAGTAGACGATTTGGGAAAAGTTACCTTTTGAGTTCCAAGGAAGTTCCAGATGCTATTAGGGTTTGAAGCTCCTGATCAGTCTGTTGCGTCTCAGTCATAGTCTATTTGACAGTCATAGTCTACAGTCATTTATTTGACTTATTTGACTTGGGAAGGTGATTGCAGAAACACGAGAGAGAACATCAGCAGCAATATTGTCAGATCCTGGAATGTGTACAATACTTGTGGTGAACTGAGAGATGAAATCCAGCTGACGGATCTGCCGTGGAGAACACTTGTCACTTTTTTGCCTAAAAGCATAAGTGAGGGGCTTGTGGTCAGTAAACACTGTGAAATCTCTAGCTTCCAGCATATACCGAAAGTGTCGAATAGCCGAGTAGATAGCAAGGAGTTCACGGTCGTAGGCACTGTAAGACTTTTCAGATGAAGTAAGTTTTCTGGAAAAAGAAAGCCAATGGCTGTAGCTCAGAGTCCACGACTTGGTAAAAGTGCTCCTCCTATGGCTTAATCAGAGGCGTCCACATGAAAAGCAAGCGGGGCAGAAGGTGAAGGATGAGCAAGAAGTGCAGCATCAGCAAGAGCTTGTTTACACCTCTGAAATGCTGTAATTGCCTCAGAAGACCCGTTTAAAGGCTTTGAGTCCTTCTTACCTTTAGAACCTTTTAAAAATTCACTTAAAAGATACTGTTGTTCAGCTTCTTTGGGCAAGAAACGTCTATAAAAATTTAACAGTCCTAAAAATTTTCTCAGAGAGCCAACAGTCTCTGGTTGTTTGTAATCAAGAACTGCTTGAACTTTGTCAGGCAATGGCTTAATGCCATCAGGAGTGATAAGGTGGCCAAGGAAAATGAGTTCAGTCACACCAAATACACATTTAGAGATATTTAGTTTTAAACCATATGAGCTCAGTCTTTGGAATATAGTTCTTAAGTGAGAACGATGCTCCTCAGCATTTTCTGAGTAACACAAAATATCATCCAAGTAGACAAAACAAAAAAGGAAGTCCTCTTAGTACTTCATGCATGAATCGCATAAAGGTTTGTGGTGCATTCACAAGGCCAAAACTCAAATGGGTATATTCGTAAAGACCCCATGGAGTTGTTACAGCTCTGTCTTAGGAATATCACACTCAGCTATAGCGATTTGGTGGAATGCCTTAAAAATGTCTATTTTGGAAAAAATCCTCTTGCCATGTAGTGCATGAGAAAAGTCATTCATATAAGGCATGGGGTAGCTGTCGAACTCAGTAACAGAATTCAGCTGCCTGTAATCCCCAACAGGTCTAACTGTAGAGTCAGATTTGGGCACAACATGAAGAGGAGAACTCCAGGGACTTTTGGAAGGTCTAATAATGCCTTGAGCAAGAAGAAATTCAAATTCTACCTTCACTGCATCATACAGTTTAGGGTGTAGCCTTCTAGGCCTGGCAGTGACTGGTGGGTCAGTAGTAATAATATGGTGGACTGTGCCATGTGATGCTGATTTGGAAATTAAAGAAGGGTTGCTGAGGTCTGGATATTCCGATAAGATGTTTTTAAAACTAATGTTTGCATCTACAGTGAGGATTGAGGGCTGTACAATATTTGAAAAACACAAGGAGTGAAAAGAGAAGTTTCCACATCCACCAAACTTTTTTTTTTTTCTTAAGGTCAATTAAAAGGTTGAAGTGCTTTAGAAAATCAGCACCAATTATAGGAGATGATACATTAGCAATTATGAAAGTCCAGATAAAAGGTCACCTCAGACCCAGGTTCAGTTCTTTACGGACCATACCATAGGCTGGAATTTTGGTATTATTAGCAGAGCAAATAAGGAGAAGTTAGACTGAGGTGATTTATTCATAGTTGGAGAAGGTGGGATGACACAGATTTCACTTCCAGAGTCTATGAGGAATTTCTGGCCAAACTTGCGGTCTAATAAAAATAACCGGCTGGTATGTTGCGAGGGCTCTGCTATTCCAGCTATGACAGAGCTTACTCGTTTTTTTGCACAAATGCACAAGGTGAAACACACTTGCGGGCCTGCTCTTTATAACGGCGATGATAGTAGCAGATGCCACTTCCTCTATTGATACTCCTAGAGCGTGAATGTGATCTCCGGCGGTCAGAACTATATCGTTGGTGGCGAGAGGAATTGCGCTCTCTTGTCAGTTCAGCAACTTGTAGAGACAGCTCTTGGATCTGCGTGAGGAGAGAGTCCATGGTTGGCTGAGCACTGCATGAAGATGACTGGGATGGTGGAGGAACAGTTGTGGCCGCACAGATAGTCGAGGACGCACCAACACAACATCAGAAACCTTATCAGCGATGATAGCCAGTTTATCCAAAGGCTCTGAGGATGCAGACAAAACAGTCTGGATATGTGGTGGCATTCTTTGAAGTCACAAACTTTGCAGAAAGTCATCCTGGAGTTGGCCATTAGACAGCTCTTTCATTTTTCGCAACAGGTGGCTGGGCTTCTCATCTAGCTGAAGGTCAGTAAGCAGTTTCTTAATTTTTTTGAGTCTCCTAGTCGCTAAATTGGGTGATGAGCCGCTGCGAGAGAGTGTGATATTAGTCACTGTTCGGAGGGCTTAACACAATGTCCGACACGTAGGAGAGAGTTTCAGCATTCAGGTTCGCAACCAAAGCAGAATATTTAGTATCATCACTGGAGATACCACTGAATGTGAATGCATGGTCGCATTGCGCAATCCATAGACGAACGTTCGATTTCCAAAACGGCGGCAGCCGCAACGCAATACGAGTGACTTCAACGGTTTCACTAGTCATATTGTTGAATAAGCACGAAACGAAACGAATCTCCGAGCAGATGCTTCAAGTGGCCTTGAGGAGAAGGATAAAAAAATCTTTCGCAACGTACTGATCATCCGTAGTAGAAGAATTTGTATTGCATTCACCAGTAGAACAGAATAGCTTACGTGTTTTTAAGTCCAAAAGGAGTCACCACTGCCGCGTTGCGTGGTTTGACATTCTTCACTACAACACGGTTGAATGAAATAACAATAAACATTTATTAACTTTAAAGATAAAAGATTTAATGAGCAATTAAGAGGTAAGCTTCCAAAAACTACAACACATAGTGAACCAGGCACGCTACAAGAATAACAGATCAATTCAGTTCAGTTTTTGAGTCGTTTTGTTGAGCTGTAAGGTCGCTGCATATGTATATGGAAAAGGATTTATCATACAAACTGATAAGCCAGTATTGTAAATAAATCTCTATGTAATATATTTCTACCAGGTTGCAAAAGAAAGTTGTTAAAATTATTAATTTGAAATGGTTTATGTAAAAGGAACTAAAAAGTATTCAGCAGATACACTTTCCAGGGCATATCTTACAGATGAGGTAAATGATGATCCAGATATTTTATATTTTGTTCATAAAGTTAAAGAGCTTCCTATGAGTTAACGTAAAATTGCTCAGTTTAAAATTGCTATTAAGTCAGATCCTGAACTGAATATTGTACATGATTATTGTATAAAAGGTGTTGGCCTGATCATATTCAAAAAAGTTCCTGCTAATGTGATGCAATACTTTAAATTTTAAAATGATCTGTTTTTTGGATTTGAATTAGTATTTAAAGAGAGACTCTAAAATTGTTGTAACTTCCATTTTAAAAAATGATACTTCATAAATGTCATTTGGATATAGAGAAAAGTAAAAAAAAGGGCAAAAGAGAGATTATGTTTTGGCCAGGAATGTCTAAAAGTATTGAGAAAATGGTATCTGAGTGTGAGGTGTGTCATATATATAGAAATTACAAAAGGCTAATGTTAAAGAACCTCTCTTAGTTCATGAAATTCCCAAAAGATCTTTTGAAAAGATAGAAATTGGTATTATGACATTTATGAAAATGTTAAGTATTTAATTATCATATATTATTTTTCAAAATGGATAAAAATAGAAAGGCTAAAGAACAAAACTTTAACAGATATTTTAATAACCCAATCATATGCTTGTAACTTTTTCACATGATAATTATATAAAATAAATAGTTTATTTCTATAAAAGGTAAGGTTCTCAGTGAATTTTTAAGAATCTTGACAATTTCTAAAGTACATAATTACTTACTTTTCGTTCTAAATTTAGATTCATATAAATCTATTCATAACTATATATATCTAAATAAACAATGAAGTTTGATTAGATTTTATAATAAACTTTTATAAGACAAATATGAAATGACATACATAAGTGTGCATGTTTATGATAATTATATCAGAATTTTTTGTATGTTGGAAAAACACCTCGAATAAACTCTAGTTTTTAAGTAACTATTTACTTTAATATTTTTCTAAATTTAGATCAGAAAAATACTATACAGTGATAATTATTTATGTGCATTTATGTATAATCCTATTAAATTTATAATGAAAAATGCGGCAAAAGAAATCAAATATTTTATTTTTCATGATCATTTACTAAAAGCGTTTGATATTATTTAGGTGTCCAGTTTTTTTACAATTAAAAGGAGGACGCGAGCAAAAAATTTAAGAAAAAAGTTACAACGTAAATATATGAAACATTATATTAATTCAAATAAAAATACGCTAATTACACTTGAATTCCTTTTAGTTATTTACTTAAATGAGTATTTTCCCATTGAATTTTTTTGTCAATATATCATTTTTCTAATACATTTGAAATTTGGAGCAAAAAATATCCTTTATATTGAGCTTCACAGTCAGTGCTACAGTTTAAGTATCAACATTCAATCTTGATTTCTCACTTGTCCAAAAATCCACCATTTGAAAAAACTTTCAATTTCTGCATTAGTGCCAGGTCAGCACAACGTAAATTCACCAAGAATAACTAAATTATCATTTAGAAAGTGTTCATTTTTGAAATGGTTAAGTATTAACACCCATCTTTTATCAATATCAGCCTGCTGATTTACCAATTGTTCCAATTTATTAGAATTTAAATATACATTCAGTCTTCTGATTTCTTTTTTAACAGACAATTGTCATCAATTTTTTAATATCAGGCATTTCTTTCAATATAAACAATACAATTTTCTATATATGTTTAATTTACTTGCGATGAAGTCAAAAAACACCATTGAAAACTGTTATTTCATCTGATATTTGTTTCAGACCATTCTTCGACATATTGGAGAAACATGTTTGGTTCATCTCTGATTAGAGATTAACAGATCAGTTTTAAAATATTGAAAAGGAGGACACTTTTTGATGAAGGACAGAACCTATAAAAGGAGGACGATTATTCACCTTAATATTAGGCTCTCTAATTATATGTATTTTGATTAAAACGAGTTATTCTCAGTAGCTGTTTCTATTTACCAAATATTTCTCTTAAAAACCTTGCAGTGATCTCATTTAAAGGGATAATTCTTATTTAGGGATAACCTGAAAACTTTATTATGTCAAAAATAAAAATCTCTGACTTGATTTAAAAATATTCAAGGTTAAAAGTGTGTGTGGGGGATATAAAATTAAAAAAGATGTTTACTTTAATGATGTTCTCAGTTCACGCAATAGATGGCGCCAGGAGCGTGAGAGCTGGGTTCAACTTTTGATGCGTTAGTTAGAGTGCGAGTTGTAGACACTCGTATATAGCACCCTCTTCCTGATTGTAGCGCCACCTCGGCGTGTATGAGCATGCGTATTGGCACAAAACTTGGATCATTTGCATATCACATTACGCTGTACTTATTTGCAAAGTTTCGCGATTGTACTTAGCTTCCTTCTTGGGTCGCTATGTTCAATGTTCCTGAGTGTATAATAAATTCTTCGGCCAAGGTCGGTGACATTGCCGTTCGAACACTTAAACTAGGAGAGTACTGAGTAAGAGAAATATTTATTGATGTTACTTCTACAACGCGCTTTTCGTTAAAACATGAGCTTAATGTTATTCTTCCTTCGGAAGGTTTGTTCATTCTAATTAGTGAGGAATTTAGAACTGGGATCTGGCAACCTGAATCAATCAAGGCTGTTACGGGCTGATTTTCTAGAAAAATGTTTACGTATTGGAGCTGTTGTGCGAACTCATAGCTTTTTTGTTTTTCGCTCTTGACTTTCAAACTATTCGCGTTTTTTCTATTATGGATGTGGCCGTTAGTTTCTTTAGGCTTAAAACGCTTCTCACGATATCTTGCGTAATGAGATGAATCACCGCCTATATATGTAGCAATTTTTATTTTGTCTTTCAAGATTTTGGGGATAGCTATCTCTAATCTTTGGTTTATAGTTTCGTGATCTATTTTTAAAGGGGTCTTCGGTATATCCACAAGCAATAGGAGTTTCCTTACGTGATCCGCTTCTAGATGAAATATAAATATCGCACTCTTTAGCTAAATCCATAGGCCTAAACCAATCTTCCGCTTCTCGAATGCCAATATGAGTTGCGGTTGCCTTATTTAAAGTTTCAAATAATTTATCAGAAATTAAAAGATCACATAGAGATTCAAAGGAATTAACTTTTCTTAACGAACAATAATATTGGAAGTTTGCCGTCAATCTTGCAGCAAATTGGATGTATGTCTCACCTGAAGATTTTACAGCATTTTTAAATGAGTTTAAACACTCGCGAGGGGTTACTTGGAATTCTCTGAGTACTATAGATTTTAGTTTTTCATAGTCATTTAGTTCCTCCTTTTTTAATATACAATAAGACATTATGAGCTCTTTCGCCCAGAAGATTTATTAAAATTTCAGATTTATATTCATCATTTATTTTCTTGGTTAAAAATGCGCGTTCTAATGATTGGAAGAACAGATTAAAATTTTCAGATCTGGTGGGAACTGGAAGAGATAAAGTTTTAATGCTTTTGATCATATTTTCTATGTCTGTTTCGAACTGTTTCTCTTCGACTTTAGCTGCAGGATTTAAACTTAATGCTTTATTTTTAGCTGTCTGAAGTTCGACTTCTTTTTCTAACTGTAGTTTTGCGAGCTCAATTTTCTGTTTTTCTAAAGTTGCCTGTATTTCGTTTCGCGATACCCTCTCATCTATACAGTTTTAAATTAAAGTTTTAACGAAATCTGCATCACTTTCAAATGTACTACTCTTCTCAATTTTAGTCTTTAGTTTAGCTATGGTGTCCGTACTCTCCACAGTACCGTCTAGATCCTCTACAACTCTTATGAGATCCTCTTTAAGAGCGTTTTTATACATTTTAGAAAAATATGGAAATATCCTACCTTTTTTTTTTTTTCTAGCTCCCTTGTTGCTCGCACGAACGATGTATCCAATAATTGAAGAGAAACACTGATTCACCTCTACGCAGATGAACATAGATCCCACATCCTCTTCGCAGGTTATATCGTTAGACGAAAAATAGTTCTTGAAATTGTTAAGATGACACCTCTTCGCAGGCGTTAAATCAATAGTTCACAGGCGGAATATTCACGCTGGTTTCGAATGAAATTGAACCTCTACACAGGTTGAGCAAAGTTTCCAAAAATGGCGGCGCGTCTCCTCCACGGATGCTTCTTTTGTTCACGCGTTCCAAACTTTGATCAAAACCCCTTCCGAACCCCATAATTTGTGGGAGACAACAAGGGGGTCCAAGACATTTGTCTTTCTTTAGATTTATTTAAACTTAACAAAAGTTAATTTAAAAAAGGTAGCTATTCTACAATTAGATTTCTATGATGTGACGACGGGAACGCCTGCTCACGCACCTCAGTCTCTCTCTCGTTTTTTCCCAATGGTCAAAGTTTTTGTTTCACATAGGATCAATTGCGCCTGCGCGCGAAGACTGCGTGCTTTGTTTTGTTGAGAGATTCAATTGGATGATGAATCCACAACTGATTCCACATTTATATAATAGCTGAATTGTAAGGAGAGTAAAGCCAAGTGCGCGACAATGTTTACAAAAATGTAAAATGATTATTTTAAATGATTGCACAAATTATAATTAGTTTTATGCGAACTGTAATTTTAAGCCTCACAGAATTAGCATTTAGAATTGATGTTAAATAATTAACAATAATATATATATATAAAATTCCGATGAAGAATAATTGTATTATTTTTAATATTTAAAGCGAAAAGATTTCAACATGTTTTAACCCGGGAGCAGGTACTCACTCGGTACTAATGGTCGAGCGGTGTTATTGAGTCACCCCAATCCTTTTTTATAATTATTTTTATAGTACACAGTAAAAATCGTAATTTCAGTGAATAATTTAATACAGGAAAAATATACTTACCTACTTTCAAGGACTTTTCAATCTTTCTTTGATAATTTTAGGATCAGTTTTAACTTCCTTCAATAGAGATCAAAGATGCCCATTTCTTTTTATATATATATTCTGCTCATTTACCAAATATTTACCTCCTCATCATGCTCATTTACCAGACCACAATAAGTCATACAAGGCAATCAAAATCACTAAGTTATTCATAGGAGGGGGATGTAGCATTAACACAGAAAATATTATGGAAAAAAGTGATCGCACCGGGAAATCAGTCAAAACAAGTGGTGGTGATGAGACTAATCCCCATCTGGTCTAGTAAAACTGGACCAGATCCATGAGTCCATAAATCTGTACAAACAAGTACCTTAAGATTGTAAAAAAACATTTGTCGCTCCCAAAAAGAGGGAGATATATGACAAATATATTTTAGTTCCCATTAAGACGTTCAAACGGGTGGATAGTGTCAGGGCCATTGGTAACAATTGAACAGTTTTGCTAGAATTACCAATTTCGTGCACTATGTACTCGGCGTGACTATTTCTGGGTTATGGATGGTCTTAAAAAAATTGTGTAAGGCGTTTTTCATTATGCTTTATATGTTTGGGAATACTCATAAAAATAAATCTTAGCCAAGTAATCCTTCAAAGCGCTCTCGATGCTTTTCCAAAAATCATAAAAATATTTTACAAGGAAAAAAGCGCAGCAGAAATAGTTTATTTACAACTTTCCTAAATGAAAAAGCAAATACCTAAGATTATGGACGTAACTAATCGTACAAGTAAGTTATAAGGTCAAACAGCAGCAAATACATTCTGCTGCCTACAACTAATGTACATTATTTCAATAATTATAACAATGATGAATTTTTTATCTTCCTAATATTTTTTTGATTATGGGTTTGGGTTTTGTTTTTTTTTCTCTGAAAGAGTAGTATTTTAAGCTTAAAAAGAAAACGTAATAAAAAAATCTCTCATCATGGGATTACAGCAAATCAAATAAAGTGTTTTTTATTTGGTTATAGTATAGTTTTTTATAAAATGCCTTTTCGAAACTTCAATCAGAATATATATATATATATATATATATATATATATATATATATATATATATATATATATATATATATATATATTTATAAGAATATAATTACGAAATAGTATTACTAAATTTCTCTTGATGTATAAAAAAGAGAAAAATCTAAAACCCACATCTGTAATATTGATTTTTAACATTAAGATTATGAAAAATGTTATCAAAATTTGCAATTAAGAAGACAAACGAAACACAAATTTTTTTTTTTCTAAATTCTGGGAGTAGTAATGAAGGTTTTGCAATGTGCAAAATAAAATTAAGAAAAAAATTGCAATTTAATCCAAAAATAAAATTTTTTAATCCATATCTTTTAACTATATAACTATGGATACGTGTTGATGCGATGCTATTTTAACTTATTTAATTTCTAAAACTTGAACGCAGATTCTTAATTTCGCATCGCATCATGACAATTAAACTAACTGAATGTAAAATTAGATTCTTAATAAACAAAAACAAAAAACACTGCACTCCAATTAATTACGCTCATTAAAAGGAAATATTAAATTTATTAAATTAATTGTTATAGATCAAATTCAACTTATCGTTAGGCTGTACTGAAGGGAGAGATGATACAAGGCCAGAGGAGATTCATTGGTCGGCGCTGGAGTCCACTTGAATAAAAATAAATTAGATTTTTGGTTAATGTGTTATGGTTTTCGGTTCTCCCTCTGCTGAATTCGGGGTTGCGGCCGTTTTTAAATTCCGCCAAATTACACCCAAATTCATGCGCAGCTTCTCTTGGATTCTTTATCTTGTCCGCTCCTGCGCGTCTCTATTGGTCCAAAGACCAGCGCAGAGTTACAGCATTCCAAAATCTATGGGTTTAATGAACTTTTGGAAGCGCGGAAATCCCTTGACGCATCCCGCAATTTATGGGTCTAGTGACCCCAGGCGCGGGAACTTTCTGGCACACCCTTGCCGAAAGAATTTCACTGTATCCGGTGAGGGGGAAACTCAAACGAATTCCAAGAAACTGACTTCGAAATTTTGTGGTCTGCTGAATTCGTTCTGGCCTCCCATCAGTATACACAAAATAATTTCATTGAAATCAGAATAACCTAGTTTTCTTTTAACTCAGTAGACCTTTCAGTTATTATCGTTACTCATTTATGGGAAATTATTTATAACACTATATATTTATATAAACAAAAGATTATTCAACTTAATTTTTTATTAAATCGGATGTCAATTAGACAATACTTCACTACCCCCTTCTGTTCCTTTCCTCTATAAAGTTATATTGGTTTATTAAGCCAGCACTCTCTCTCTATATATTTGATTTATTTTAAGAGAAGTACAAGCTGGTCTTTGAAATCCTAAAACTTTACAAAAAAAGTTTTTTTATTTCTTATCATTTATCTTACCTTTAAACTTTTCTCAGTGTCACTTAAATAGAACGTGTCTTAATAAGATGTAAATCCACGAGGTTTATATTCAAAGAGACCGGTACTATTATTAATTGTGCATTTTTCAGAGATGTACCTTACAGAAAGTACTACTGTATTTGTACATGATTTTAAGTCTTAAAAATGCAAAATAATTCGAAATTAAACACATTATTACCTGTTGCTATTTCAAACGAGCTAAATCTAAAAGATTCAGTGGAGCCAATGTCTTTGAACAAGTCTGTTGATGGTAGAGATCACAAGAGCTTGTTTTAACTTCAAGTAACAAATTTAAAAAAAAAAAATCTCCTGTCTTCAAAAAGACTTTTATTACCTCATTTCCCTCTTTGGTTAGCTTACGCCGGACATTTTATGGGTGTCCGGAATTTCCGTAATGACCCCAGTCCGAGATGGGAAGAAAATTACAGGAGATGGTATAAACATATCAAATTTCATGATATAACATATACTGCGCTTTCAAATCCTTTAAGGAGACTTAGCACCCTTTGAGCAAACTTCTTTATTTACGTATTTAAAAATTATATTTTAGCATTTTATACAATGTTTCTATTCAAGAAAATGTTCCAGATGAAAATTTTCATATATTATTCACACAATTTTAAAAATTTAAATTTTTTGAAGAAAATTGGGAAAATTTTAAAAATCAACTCCTTTTGTAAAAATTAATTTTTTGACCTGAATTTTTTTATAATATTTTTATGGATGTTCTTAACAACTTTAGGGATCAATTTTAGAATAACTTCATTCGTTTTCGAGAAAAAAAAAAATGTTGATATACAGGCTAAAAATCAACGAAAAAGCCAACATGTCTTACATTTTTTTTTTTTTTTTTTTTAAAAAGTATTCAGCTTATAGCAAAACGGATCCCTAATTTTATTACAAGCTTTATTTTTAACACGCAGGAAAAAAAAATTGAAGTGATTGGTAAATAATTGTCAAAGGAGTAGCATTTTGAATGCACTAAGGTTTCGAAAAACACAAACTGAGAAAAACAACTTTAAAGTTTATAATTCTGAAAAAATAATTATTATAAGCTTAATTAAACTTAAAATACCACTTTAAGATATTACTTATACGTTTTTCTTTAAAATAATTGCATTTTCATATGTTTTCAACCCACACATTTTTATAAATGATCAACTTTTAGAGAGTACTAATTGCACAAGAAAACTCAAGAAAAACTTTAAAAATTTTTTTTTTCTCTCACAACAGAAATTTTAGCTGTTTTTCTTCTTATAATATTAAAGTATTACATTTGTATGAAAAGTATATCAGGAATAAGAACTGAAATTATAAAATTATTAATATAAAATGCCTTAATTTAAAAATTTTACATGCACACATTTCACAAGGAAGAAAAATTACATTATTGTATTGCCTCGGAAATATTCTGCTTTTAATACTACACATTCTTTTTATAGTTATTATTTCTATTTCTAAAATAGACTTTTTTTTATCATAAAGCCCTTTTTAGCTTTTTTTTTTTTCTAAAAAGGGGTGTGGCTGAATTGCCTAATTTGTTTTCAAATGAAGTTTTATTCAACTTCTAACTTTCCGACATGCACAAGTGATATATCAATCGAAAGATAATAATGCAAAGAATAAGATTAAATGAAAATAAAAAAAAAAACGATGGGTTTGCGATTTTTAGGGTACCAAGTTTTCTTAAGGTTCAAAATAAAAGTAAAATGACACACATTTAACGTACACAGTAGAAAATAAACATTAGATGAAATACCGGAATCACAATACTAAATACAAATATACTCATGGACAAAAAAATTAGCGCACCAAGAAATAATTGCGGAATCGTAACGAAACTTGGCATGAAGGTACATGTCGGGGAGATATGCAAATAATTAGAAATGCAGCGTGATTGCGCATTTAGTATAGCTGGTAGAGTGCTTTTAACGTCGTTCTCCGTGGAGTATAAAATATGTAACCAAAGTTTGCTTGAGTGCTGAATCGTTTACAAAGGATGAGCTGACATAGACATGTGATTACGCCGTTTTCGAAAACAATATGAGCAGCGGTCGCAGTTTATGAGGGAAAGAATCATCGGCATGATGGAAGCTGGGTGGCCAGCTAGGCGAGTAGCACGTCAATTAGGCCTCTGATTGTGTTGTGAGGAGATGTTGGAACCAATGGATCCGAGAGATGCCATTTACACGAAGACCAGGCTCAGGTCACCCTCGGCAGACCAGTCGTCGAGAAGACCGCCACATCGTAAGAAATGCACGCGTACAGCCAACTGCTTCATTGGCCGTCATCCAGGCACAGGTAGCACTTTCATTAGGGATCTCTGTGACTTCTCGAACCATACGAAGGCGCCTGGCTGAAGGACATTTGGGATCGCGGTGCCCATTACGTGTGCTGTCCTTGACGCCCACCCATCGACGCCTCCGTTTGGAGTGGTGCCACGAACGAGGAAACTCGATTACAGCGGAATGGAGCCAGGGCGTCTTTAGCGACGAATCCAGATTCACTCTCAGCAGTGATGACAATCGTGTTCGTGTGTGAAGCTCCCGTGGTGAACGCTTCAATCCTGTCTTTGCCTTACAGCGACACACCGCTCCCCCAGCAGGTGTGATGGTATAGGGTGCTATTGCCTACAATATATGGTCACCCCTAGTATTGATCCGTGGCACCACGACAGCTCAGCGGTATGTTCATGATATCCTGCAACCACTTGTGTTGCCACTCATGCAACGGCTCACAGGAGCCATTTTTCAACGAAACAATGCTCGGCCTCAAATGGCAAGGGTTTCACAAGACTGTCTCCGAACTGTTACTACCCTTCCTTGGCCTGCCCGTTTCTCAGATTTGTCTCCAATGGAGCATATCTGGAATCAAGTTGGGCATCTTACAAGTTTGAACGAACTGGAACCTCCTACACTGACGTTCTTCCCTCCATAGAACCAGCAACATATGTGGTTTCTAATAGCAATTGCTTTTCACTCGGTGTACCATCTGACCTTAAGAAAAAGATGTCGAAACACTTATTTTCAGAATGGCATTCATGCTAAAAAAGAATTTTGTACATGGCCATTTAGATTAACGGTGGTGATAAAAAGTTACGTAGAATGTATTAGAACATCACTGAACTGAACCCTTAACATAAATTCTACAAACAAATTAAAAATTACCATGAAAATGTACATCAGAGCCAACAACAGCAGTTAAGATAGAATGATAGTTTTATAACAAAAAATTTTCAAACATAAACAAGGCAAGAAAAAAAGTTATTCAGGTCTGTTTGCCACAACTGTAAATCTATTTATTACATCAGCTTTATCAAACCTCCTTTTGATGTATTTCTTAAAGCTGCAATGACCAACATTACATTATCCCCAATGTATTTTCATCGGTCTTTGTACTAAGGAAAGAGATAAGTTACAAAGATTTCAAAATTCTATAGGTCTCAAGCCTCCCGATACATCGTTCCATATGTAGCCAGAGTCTTGGTATCTTGCGAGAACTTGTGTTTTCATAGCTACTCAATTTGTTTTTAATCTTTTTGAGGCTGGTAATACCAAGAAAGCCCTTCTTTCAGGAACCAGGTCCTTTATTGGAAAGCCTCTATCTGCAAATATTACATCATCAGGTTGAATTTTTCCAAAATCCACTAAGCTGTATCATCTGCTTATCGGAAGTTCTTCCTCCGTACAAGTTTGAAACAAATGACACTACCTGATGGTGTACATGCAAGAAGAAACGTAACAGTATTGTGGCTTTTATATTGGTAGAAAGTTAATGCTCTGGCATCAAGATTGAAATCTTTATCAATAAATCAGATAAATCACAATCAATGCTGTAAATTGCTCCAATTTTTCTTTCAAATATTGATCAGATACTCTTCTCCTATATTGTTTTTTTATATATATAAGTGGTACTTTTATAAAGTTTTCAAGGACCTCAGCTAGTCTCCTTATAACCCTTTAAGACTCAAACTATTTTTATCTTCAAATATTAAATTCTTCTGGTTATTAATACTATATGGACCCTGACATTGGGAAAAATAATAAAAAATTCCCGCTCTCCCCTCTGGAATGTAGACGGTACCCTCACGATCGTGCGGGTTGGGCGTTATCTGTGAAACAGGTCACCCATGAAATTTTACGAGTTATACATTTTTAGCTGTAAGTTGATAAAAGAAACAATCTTAAGAAGACTTGGTACCCTAAAAATCACAAACATATCGTTTTTTTTATTTTCATTTAATCTTATTCTTTGCATTATTATCTTTCGATTCATATATCACTTGTGCATGTCGGAAAGTTAGAAGTTGAATAAAACTTCATTTGAAAACATATTAGGCAATTAAGCCACTCCCCTTTTAGAAAAAAAAAAAGCTAAAAAATGCGTTATGATAAAAAAATCTATTTTATAAATAGAAATAATAACTATAAAAAAAGAATGTGCAGTATTAAAAGCAGAATATTTCCGAGGCAATACAATAATGTAGTTTTTCTTCCTTGTGAAATGTGTGCATGTAAAATTTTTAAATTAAGGCATTTTATATTAATAATTTTATAATTTCAGTTCTTATTCCTGATATACTTTTCATACAAATGTAATACTTTAATATTATAAGAAGAAAAACAGCTAAAATTTCTGTCGTGAGAGAAAAAAATTTTTTAAAGTTTTTCTTGAGTTTTCTTGTGCAATTAGTACTCTCTAAAAGTTGATCATTTATAAAAATGTGTGGGTTGAAAACATATGAAAATGCAATTATTTTAAAGAAAAACGTATAAGTAATATCTTAAAGTGATATTTTAAGTTTAATTAAGCTTATAATAATTATTTTTTCAGAATTATAAACTTTAAAGTTGTTTTTCTCAGTTTGTGTGTTTTTCGAAACCTTAGTGCATTCAAAATGCTACTCCTTTGACAATTATTTACCAATCACTTCAATTTTTTTCCTGCGTGTTAAAAATAAAGCATGTAATAAAATTAGGGATCCGTTTTGCTATAAACTGAATACTTTTTTAAAAAAATAAAATGTAAGACATGTTGGCTTTTTCGTTGATTTTTAGCCTGTATATCAACATTTTATTTTTTTCTCGAAAACGAATGAAGTTATTCTAAAATTGATCCCCAAAGTTGTTAAGAACATCCATAAAAATATAAAAAAATTCAGGTCAAAAAATTAATTTTTACAAAAGGAGTAGGATTTTAAAATTTTCCCAATTTTCTTCAAAAATTTAAATTTTTAAAATTGTGTGAATAATATATGAAAATTTTCATCTTGTAACATTTTCTTGAATAGAAACATGTTAAGTTGCCTTGGGCAATCTTCTTTGAAAGCGTAGATATCCTCTCTTGATCAATCCTCTTTGAAAAGATACGGTGTTTCTTTCTCCTATATGTTCAGTCATAGTAAAATTAAAAACGAAATGAAAGGTAAAAAAAAAAAGAGGAAAAAATGAAATAAATAGTATATAAGAAGTTGAAAAATAATTATATTTTCTTCAAAGAAAATTTATTTTTCTGTCATTTTTTAAAAATTAAAAAATATATATATATATTTTTGGTATTGCGATTTGAACCAGAAAAAAGCAACCTATATTCATTTTTGAATATGAGAGTAAGAAAACGCGCTCACTTTCCTGTTTTTAAAAAAGTAATGAGGTAAAAAGAGCAAAGGACCTATCTCATTTTTAACAATAACAGAATAAATATTACATACAATGATTATATTTATGAAATAAAACCGATCTTTCTCTATTCAGTTACATTTTTAATTTAAAATAGCATAAAAAGGATTTCAATACTTTTAATTTATTTTAATTAAAATCATATAAAAGATATTTTTATGTTAATTGAATATTTTTCGGAAAAATTTTAAATTTTCCTTCCTAGTGTTCTCTTTTTCGAACTTCTTGTTATAAATAAAAATTCCTTTTCTACATCGGCATTTGTGATGGACATAACACACATTCAGTCAATAATTTTTAATTTTAATGGGGATATACTTCTTCAAATGCGCATGACAGTACTTCTAACCTTTTTCTACTCAAGTTAAATTTCTTATCTTTCTGTTTCTTTTATTACAAGAAAAAATGTCACACATCGATAACCACATTTTCACACAATTCAGTCATTACAAATTCTATTGTGAGAAAAGTTCTCCCTAATTAATCTTGTCTTTCAAAACAGTACACTTAAAACAATTTTTGTTCAGTGAAGTTAACCGACAGTTTCACAATGTATTCATACCAAATTTTAAAAACAAATTTAACACTTGGAAATGTATCCTGTATTAAATTTTTCAGTATACACAAATATTTCCTGCTGTAGGGAAGATATAGTATGAGAGAGATGTGGTGTGCGGTTGTGAAAGAATGTTTTCTTACGTTTAGACTATTTTTGAAAATTTAAACATCACTGAAGCTGATCATATAACTGCAAATGAGCCTTTTATTTTAATGTGTGCTGGTATCAAAGTAAAACACTTTACAATATTAAACAGCCTATGGGTTATACTCAATATCAAACTATTCGCAAAATGGCTTACAACTTCTATTCAAAATTGTAAAAGAAACTGAAATATAAATATATCTTACTGCAGTCAAAAATATTCATAATATGTAAGTATCCTGTTGCTCCACTTATTTCTGTACATTTTATAAACTGTAGCTGAATGCAATTTTTTTTATATTTATAAACGAGGCATAACAGCTCACACAGTCGTAAACATGTCCTTATCATTTTTAAATATACTACTATAAAACGTATATGGATTGTAAGATCAGTTGTAAAATCCTAAAAGCTTTTAGAGGAGCTAAAAACATGTAATTTTGGACTGATCAAATTTTTATTATAATACACAAATATACATGTTATTAAGCAAATACATTTGAAAAATCAAACTTCCTTCTGAAATAAACGTAATTGAAAGAAAAATGTTTAATTGCAAATGAGTGGAAATACATGTTTATCTAAGGGGTATCCCCAAAGTGAGGTAATCCTCAAACTTAAGACTCAAACTCAGAAGCACAACAATCCATGAGGGCCAGGAACTATTGTGCCCATCATAATACACGTGACCATTGGACGCTGAGGTGCATGAACAGATGTCCCGATTTGGTGGTCTGTCTGAAGAGAGACCTTCAGTGTTTAAGACCCGAAGCAAGCTTCGTACTCATTTATCGACCCAATGTAGCGGGGATGAAAGGCAGAGTCGACCTTGCGCAGCCCGTTAATAGAACCCCAGAACTGTGGTGTGGAAGCACTATACACTTTCACTCAATCCTATTCGGTGAAAAATAAAATTTAATGTTAGAATCTTATATAAATCCTAATGAATGAAGGAGTCCAAACTTTTTTTTTCATGTAAACTGTTTAGACGGAAATGGTTAATTATGAACATTTCACAAGTTGCATAAATTAAAATTAACCGTTATAGTTAACATAAATTTTTAAGGGTACAAAAGGTGTATTTCGGCTGCACGAATTAATTTTAAAAGGAATACGCTTACGAAAAAGTAGTACAAATCTATCTAAAGTAGGGTTGGTTACCTTAGATATTGTCAAACACAACAATGTATTGGAAGCCAATTCCACAATTCGTTGTTATAAAAATGTATGGAAAATTACAAGATTTATTTTTGCATTTGTAATTTATATATATATATATATAATTTTTCCTGGGAGCTTTAAAAGCTAGAGCGGCATCCATCAAAACCGCGGTTCTCTCTCTGTTTTTCCAGATCGCACCTGACTAAGTCGGCTCTGCCATAGTAAGCGAAAATGCCGGATTTTGTTTGTCAAGATCATTTTATAGCAGACTGCATTTTTCATGTATTTTAGATGGTCGTTTTATATTTTCTACATCAATATCTTAATGTCTGAATTTAAAATTACATAAAATTCTTGACATTCGCATCAATGATCATGATAATTTTTATTAGTATATGAATGTGTCATCAAACGATTACATGACTAATATTAACACACATTATTTTAACCATTTAATTGATATCAAGTATAACATAACGCACACAAATTTTCTAAACTTTAAAATAAATATTTCGAAAACTACTTCAGATATACTCAAAATTTTTTATTCCTACGCTTTAGCTTCTCAGTTTTGCTTCTCTATGTAAGAATTTATTGTAATTGTATACTTATCAATTTTTTGAGTATATTTTTGCTCTTAGCATGCGGTTTTCAACCGAATTGTATGAAATCTTCGAAATATATTAAATGAAAGATTGAATATTAATGTCGCACTGTTCAGCTACACGAGGGCTTTTGGCAACGGACCACGTAATTTTGAACCATGGTCAAGTGACGTGGACGACACCTGAGCTGGCACCCCCTCTCCTAATTAACCCACCACACCAACGGGAGGACGTTTCAGCTCTCGACAGATTTAACGTGCATCGCTGCCCTACACGGCGGGTCTTTAGTGGTACTGGACTCGAACTCGTGAGTCAGCTAACGTCAAAAACTTTGGAATTTCCACATTGGAAATATCTAAACTTGAGGAGGGTGTAAATTCAGTTATTTTGTCTACAATCAAGAAATCTACTGGTTCAGCAAAACTGCTATCTTCGTTTGAAATAATTGTTTTTAATTTCCATTTTATGTTCTGTGATGTGGCCGCGGTAGCCGAGTGGTATAGGCATCGGATCGTGGCTGGCTTTGTCACGAGTTCGAGCCCAGTACCACTAAAGACCCGCCGTGTAGGGCAGCGATGCAAGTTAAATATGTCGAGAGCTGAAACGTCCTCCCGTTGGTGTGGTGTGGTAGTTAGGAGAGGGGTGCCAGCTCAGATGTCGTCCACGTCACTGACCATGGTTCAAAATTACGTGGTCCGTCGCCAAAAGCCCTCGTGCAGCTGAACAGTGCGACGTTAATCTTCACTCACTCACTCACTATGTTCTGTGATAATCCATTAAACCGGATACTGGTGTCTTTATTTTTTCCTTTTTTATTCCTAAACAATTACTCATTCTTTCTGTAAGTACTGATGCGGACTAATGATAGCTTATTTAATTTTTATGTCCTAAACCCAGATTCTTAATTTAACATCGCATCATGACTTAAGTTAAAATTAGTTAAGTTCTATTGACAAATTAACATTACACTAAATTAACAGTCGATCGTATAGTGGTAACAATTATATTTATTGATTAACAAATTGGTAAAAGAAACGTTAAAAATTACAAGGGTGGTACTTATCTGTTGAGAATAAGAGTTACGGAAGGGTGAACCCGGGTAGCGAGTTCGCTTCCCGACTGGAGGTTTTTCTGGCAGACGTAACAGGGAGGAAAAGCCCCGAGAAATCTTCCGGACTAGCTTTTAAAGCCAACCAGATCACTTCGAAAAGAATCCGCTACGGATTTATTACCGTCCAATCTATCACCCTGATTGGAGCGCAAGAACATAGCCTTGCCGGCCATAAGGTCCGTTGAACCTAGACGCACCCACATTCCTGTGTAATTCCTATTTCCTGTAAACAGGGCAAATACAAAAATTAAATTTGTATCTTAGGGGCCGGCGGCCTCCCATCACTCCTCCTTTCTTTCAGATTAACAAAACTAGAAACAAGAAACACACACAAAAAAAATCATTCATGAAAATGCAAATATTATATAAATGCAATAGCGACCATAGTTCAAACTGTTCCGTTGTCCCTCGTCAAACTCCTGGTCAAGAACGAATGTCCACTTCTTGAAGAATGATAGCTGAAACATCCAATCTTAATGAAGACTCCTGAGGCTGGGTGAAGCATAACGTAACATGTAATTGCAATCATGACAACAGTTCAACAGTCCCGTCGTCCGTCATCAAACTCCTGGGCAAGAACGACTGTCCACTGAAGCATAACCTCACAGTCCTCAGGATTATAGAGACGTAGTTGTTCTATGCAGTAAATCTCTCGTGAAATGAAGAACCGGTGGGTCCGAATCCCGCGGGGGCTTCTCCAGTGGTGCAAAGGCCAGATGAAACATTGAGTCACAGTCTCAACATTTTGTAGGATACTATCTCGTGGAGCAATCAAGACCCAATGCACAGTAAGTCCCGATGGCATAATGTCCTGAAACAGAAAAAAAACACGAACACTCTCGTAGGAGAGCCAGCATCAGTAGAGTATGTAAAATAGGGAGAACAAATTTTGTCACTCTGCCACAGGGTTTTCGGATACCCGAGGTCCCCATCTCGTCCTCCAATCACTCAACATAAAAAAAATTCAAGAAGCATTGTCTAAAAAAAAAAAAATTTCTTTTTAAAAAAATTTGCACACAAAAAAAAAACCAACAAGAAAATTGCATGTTAATCCTAATTCCTTAAACGTTGCGAAAGGAGAGAGAAAATGAAAAAAAAGTTCAACTACTAACAACTACAATTAAATTCATGTTCCGAACAAATAATTATCGAATGAGATATGGGTCACCAAACAATTCACAAGGACAACATATATAAAATAACAAATAGAAATAATCGAATAATCACAAAGAAACATGTGCCACTAAATAATAAAAAAATAAGACGAGTAACGCATAGTAAAATCAAAAATTGCATATATAACAGCTTCGCTACTCACAATAACCACACATATGCGCATCGAACAAAATACTTTGTGATAAGAAATAAGTACTAGTGAAAACATATATAATCAATACAAACGTGGCACCCAGAAACAGACACCTCATAATCGTTTAACATCGAAATCCTGACACGACTAATGTGATGTGCATGTCCCAGACCACCAAAAAAATTACTAATTTAACCCTCAACATAACAATCTTTCGTGAAAAAAAATTTATTTAAAGTGAAAAGTTAGAAATTGAAGCAATGGGTGTGCATAGGTGAGAAAAAAATATATATAACCTCCGAGAATGCTTAATAGCCTAAGAAATTTAAAAAATTCACTACAAGCATTGGTTACAATTGAAAGTTTTAAAAAAAATAAATGTAATTAAATTAAGATTTGCAAATTAAAAGATATAAATTGAAATGAATAGTGTAAACGGTCAAAAAAAATTTATAACCTCTAAGAATGCTTAACAGCCTAAGAAATTTAAAAAAATTTACTACAAGCATTGGTTACAATTGAATTAAGAAAAAAAAATTAATGTAATCAAATTTAGAATCGCAAACGATGAGTGTGCATGTGATCAGGATGCACCCCCAATGTGTACGAAGGTGGGGGAAAAAAACAGAACATCCTATTTCCTGCGATAGGACGATCGCCGGCAACCGCCAACACAAGAAACAGAATGCAGATCAAGACAAAAAAAAGCAAATCCGATTGTTAAAAAAAAATACTATAGAATAATTTTGAGAGAGAGAAAAAAAAACAATTTCTTCTACATTCAATACATTCGAACTTCCATTTGAGAAATGAATTCCAGAAATCACAAATGCAGTTGAAAATTTCAGAAAGAAAATTATAAACATAAAATTGATAATACAACCCATGACATATGAGGCGACACATACAGAGTAAAGTAATTTAACTAAAACAAAAAAGCAAAACAAATTATTACAGGTGCTACACATTATTAAACGTAATTCCAAAAAAAAAAAAATTTCACTTCGCTAATCAACAGAACTTTTTAACATTCTATGTAATACACTGCTGGACAATTGCTAAGGACGGATAACACTATCATCCATAGCAACCACAAAATGAAAGGAAGCAAAATGTAGAAAATTACAATAAGTGCGGGATATTAGTAGGAAGAAGTATGAGAATGCAAATTTTTTTTTTCCACGTCTTTTTATCACGTGGTAGCGTTCATAAGAGCTTTAAAGGTTTTGACGCGTGTGGACAGTTGTTGTTTCAAGTCAAAGTTTTACAAGAAAGATTTAATAGACGAACTTAAAATTTTTGGCATTTCTTCCCGACATCACATAGATGAATTTATGCGTGGGCGAATTATTGGAAAGATCGAAGAAGGGCGAAAAATAACAGATGTTGCCAGGGAGTTCGACATCGCTCACAGTGTTGTTTCAAGGTTGTGGAAGTATTTTATTATCATTTAAAGTGGAATTTATGGAATTATTTATCCACATTTATGTGGAAGTATTCTATTATCATTTTTATTTATCATTTAAAACTACTGGAATGTGTAGTAGACGGCACGGGGAGGTCGTGTTAGAAGTACGACGCCTGCAAAAGACAGATATATTGTCCTATTAGCAAAAAGGAACAGGCGCACCACAGCTCAGCAGGTGGCAAATCAGTTTCTTGCTGCCTCAGGAAAGAGGATCTCCCGAAAAACTGTTGCCACACTTTGAGGGGAGGAGGACTATACGCACGAAGACCTGTTATGTGTGTCCCATTGACCAGACAGCACCGTACTGTCCATTTCCAATGGTGTCGTGAGCATCACATTTGGACTGAACAGGACTGGGCATGCGTACTATTCTCAGATGAGAGTAGGTTCAGTCTGTAATCGGATTGTAGACGCTAACTGATCTGGCGCGAGAGTGGTACTGCTTATCGTCCAGAAAATATCCAGGAAAAGGACCGATATTCGACATGCAGTATCATGGTGTGGGCCGGCATCATGATCAATGGCCGCACGCGCCTACATGTGGTTGCGAATGGGACTATGACGGGCCAACAATACATTGATGAAGTTCTATTTCATCATGTTCGTCTTTTCCGTGGTGCTGTCGGTGATAAATTTGTTTTTATGGACGACAACGCAACATGTCATCGAACACTCGCTGTTCAGGATTGTCTAGACAGCGAGGGTATTCAACGTCTCGTATGGCCAGCGCGTTCTCCAGATCTAAACCCCATTGAAAATGTGTGGGATGCTTTGGGGAGGCAAGTTGCTGGTCGAAACTATCCTCCGACAAGCAAGAACACCCTCATTCGTGCATTCACAGAGGAATGGGATAAATTGCCTCAACAGCTGCTGGATAATGTTGTGCAAAGTATGGTACGACGTGTGGAATGTTGCATCACACTCCACGGTGGACATATCCCGTTCTGATACCTTTCTTTAAGGTGCCTGCTGACTTTTAGATGCATTGTTCCATTTCTCCGTACGCAGATCAAATGAAATTTTTTCTTTCAGATGTTTCACAGCTTTTGTACTTTCCAGAACAATAAATATTCTTTATTCTAATGTCTGAACAGTGTGGCAACTATATTTTATCCTACTACGCCTCATGTCTCCCTTAATGTTATGCTACATAGCAATTTGTGATCCGTCCTTAGCAATAGTCCAGCAGTGTACAATGTATCAATTGTAGATAATTAAAAAAAAAAAAAAACTCAAAATGTTTCACTATACGCGTAACAAATATACAAAAAGAACAACAAATATCCTCAATTTATAACAATACCACTAACTCAATTCATCGATAAACAGCGAATTAATTACTCAAATATCACACTGTAACCCCAACCCAAAATTCTCAGTAACCTTAAAATGATTCCTCAATCATTCAAAAATGCCTTTACCTCAAAGATCATTCATCTCAGGTACCTCAATAACACTAACTAAACTTATCTGCACTTCCAAATAATTAATCGACTTCTCCACAATAGCAATAACTAAAACCCATCTTTGCTCATCAGCTTATTTACACATAATCCTCAACTCGAACTTTCCTAGATTCATCTCAAAACATTCTTAAATATACCACACAATCATTAATTCAACTTATCTATGTTCATCAACTTATTTACTCGAAATCGAACAAAATCCTTAACTCAATTTACCTTCTCTACATCAAAACAACTTTCTCAAATAAACCATATAATTATTACAACTCAATTTTCCATCTCCCAAAATCCTTAACGGAAAATAACCTTCTCTATATCAAAACAACTATCTCAAATATACCATATAATTATTACAACTCAATTTTCCATTTCCATAACAAACAACTCTCGAATTTTCCACATACTTTTGAACGCAAACTTATCTATCTCCATAAAAAAAACTTTCCCAATTATTCAACAAATTCATCAAATTAAAATTTATCTATCTCCTTCGAATAACTTTCTCAAATATTCCACAAAATCCTTGACTCAACTTATCCAACTCATTCAACAATTAGTAAAAGAAAAAAAAATTCACACCTGATCTTCAGCATTTTCAAACCAAAAAAAATTATCAACTCAATATCTAAAACAACAATACTAAATATTACGAAAGAAAGGCTATTGCGTCTAGAAAAAAAACAAAAATTAGCATCGAGCACCAACGCGGGAAAAGTAACAAACAAGAAGCAACAAGGGGAGGGGGAACGTAGACCCCACAGAGAAAAGAGATGCTGAGGTTCTGATCTCGTTTGCGACAGCAGGGGAGGAGAAAAACTCCTCCTAAGGCGCCGAGAGAACCGACATCCAAAATTCCACCCGCGGAGGGCGTAAGCGCCGACGAAAACTCTCCGAGAGGAGTTAACCAGAACAAAATGGACGGCGGCCAGCGTGAGATGGGTTGTTTTCCCCTATCGCTCAAGCACACCAAGAATGAATTCATAAACAAAACGTCAAAAAAATCGATGTAACCACTACTTATTCCCCAAACACAACATCGCTCCGACAATTAAAATTTCATCTCAAACCGAACAACAGATTAACAAAAAAAAAATTGACCAACCCTAACATCTCAAAAAAAAAAAAAAAACTCAATTCCAAGCGCAAACATAATGAACACGAAATAACTGTTTCTATCAAAACTTCACCTTTTCCTTACACTTTAATATCTCTAAATTCCAAGTACTACAGCGAAGAATGCCTAATCAATTACTATCAAGATATAACACAATTAATTTTTCTAATTTAAGCAGCGCAACATCTAACCAACTGTTATCGGAATTAACATCATCATAACACTTAAAGCTAACACAACTACGCGTACACAAAGCATAAAATTTAACAATACCATTATCTGAACCAAAACTTGTTTCTAAAAAACAATGCAAAACTACAATTAAATTCCAAAACCAAAAAAAAATTCTATTAATATAAATACACAATTCAATAATCTACCCAAGCGCTACCATAAATAAAACAAGTTAACCTAAATCAACAGAAATACTATATCGACATCAACCAAAACATTAAATTCCTAGTACAGTTTAGCACACAACCGAGACACAATGATTGACTGCATATTCATTTAACCAAACCACAATTTAACTAGAGCCCTAAGCAAACAAAAAAAAATTCCAAATCTATCGCAAACAAAAAAAAAAAAAAAATTCAATTAGCATTGAAACACCTAACCGAAACACTAGCAAAATTGTAAATTAAAATTAGCAATCATATGACAGAACAAAACAACTTGAGCAAAACAAAGTTAAGTTTCAACATAATTTCTTAGGGAAAATATTCAAACAACCACCTCTATCCATATCTTAACAAGCATAAATTCCAAAGATATCATTATTCAGTAATACACAGCCACTTAAAATTAATACACTAACACAACTTATCACTAAAATTGCTTCTGACAAAATACCGCTAACAAAAAAAAATTAACTCAAAATTTAACAAAAAAAAGTACACAGTTATACACAATCAAATCAGTATGAACTAACTTATTCAATAAAGGAACCTTTTGAATGAACAAAAAAAAAAATTAAAATACTAGATAATAACCGCAACACAAAATTATTTAATAAATGAAAAATGTCAAATATGTATGTATATAGTAACAACATTCAAATTTCATGACAGGTGTCCGAAGACGCCAAAATTTGATTTTTGTTGCAAACATGAATTAAAGCTTAAAATTTATAAAATTAAAATTGACGTGCATACATGAATCGCATAGCAAAATTTAAAAAAAACAATCTTATTACAGACAACAAATTTTATATATTGCATAAAACACATAGCATCAAAAAATATTTTATCTAGAGCTAAAATTGATATTAACCACATACAACATTATGTAGTTTAAGCATCAAATCAAAACATGAAACAAATTGCATAAAAAAAAATTGAGCTAGAATTCATTAAATAACTAAGTACAAAATTTTATCTCACTAAAACATCAAACATGACATAAAACAAGGTACAACAATGAGACAGGTACCATTCCAGATGTGTGCTCTCGAAGTGACAAAGCGTAAAATTGTAAAAAAAAAAAATTTTGTTTCCTTCAAAAAATTTAGCGCGGTAAGCGCATTAATGAGCCGAATTGCCTGCACGGGTCCTTAAATTATACCGTGGACTAGCAGCAATACCCTTAACCTCCGTCTCGTCTGGTTGCAAATCATCTAAATTATTTAAGTGCAAATATGAGAATCTCTTAATAAATGGAATCATCCGATTGACATGTGTGTTAAATCTCTTCCTCAATTGTTCTACATGTTGAACCCTATAATTGACGTTAGAAAAACGCTCTATTACTCTGTAAGGACCTTCAAACTTAGGTCTGAGTTTTGGAGATAAATTAGATTTGATATTAGGCGTCTTAATAAAACACAAGGACCCGATTTTGTAATCATAATGATGCTGCTTTGTCGCTCTCGTACTCAAATCGACATGCGATGCCTCCTGCTCTTTTAGATTATTTAAAACTTTATTAAAAATATGCTCCAAAGACGGTAAAAGTTTCTCGACATATTCATACTTATTTTGTGGTTTGTCGGAGTTCTTCTCGTAAGTGTAAGATAATCGAATAACCCTGCCATGTTCTAGGAAAAAGGGCGTTGTGTATGTAGCTTCATGAATCGCTGAGTTTAATGCTAACATGGTGTGCGGGAGTTGCTCATCCCAGTCATTTGTATTTTGCGAAATTGATGCCAGGATATTGGCTAGCGATTGATTGGGTTTCTCTACCCTCCCGTTGACGTGAGTGGAATAACTTGATATGTGTCTTTTATGAATGCCCATAACTCTGCAAAATTCAACAAATTCAGAACTCTTAAAATATGTAGCGTTATCTACGACTAATTTATGTGGGCAACCCCTGTGTACAATGTAATTATCAAAGAAAGCTTTAGAAATCGCGTACTCGACTTAATATCAGGAAGTGGAACAATATGGATGTATTTTGTGAATGCATCTATCATAGATAAAACATAGCTATATATATATATATATATATATATATATATATATATATATATATATATATATACCTTTAGGCGTGGTTTTTAAAGGACCGAAAATATCAATATGACACGTTTCTCCCGGTTCTTGACTTTGTTCTACTGGCTGATGAGGTGCTGTCAGAATTTTGAAAGATAAGACTTTTTCGAGATAAGCATACAGTGCAAGAACGAACAAAATTTTTAGTATCTTTGTACATATTCTGCCAAAAGAAGTTTTCGCTGAGTCGATGATATGTTTTAAAAAATTTAAGATGCCCTCCATATTCAGAATGGACAGAGATTCGAGAATTCTAGCTTTAAGACAATGTGGAATGCAAACTTGCTTTCTAGTGGTGTTAGACCTGGGTGATCTGGACGGGAGCTTGGAAAAATGACATAACAAACCTTCCCCATTAATAAAATAGTTGCTGACTTGTGGGCTAACGTCATTTTGATCAATTTTTTTATAATATGGCTTAAAACATGATCTTCATGTTGCATTTTAATAAGATCTTTAGAGTCAGGTAAAGCTATTGTGATGTTGTTAATACAACGGGAAAGATGATCTGCGACTGAATTTAAGGAACCCCTGATGTAGTGTATATCGTAAATAAATTCTTCCAGAGACAATTTCCAACGCAGAATTTTGGAAGAGGGATTTTTATTAGAAAGAAATCCGGCAAGAGGTTTATGATCAGTAAAAACTTTAAATTTTCTACCCAACAAGAAAGGTCTAAAAAATTTAATGCTGTATATATCGCGAAGAACTCCAAAACCGTTGCGTTATATTTAGATTGCGAGGGATTTAATTTCTTTGAAAAAAATATAAAGGTTTGACTTCAGCGTTAGGATATTTTTGTTCTAAAACTGCCCCTATACCGCGAGATGAAGCGTCCGTCGTGATTTGTAATTCTGCGTCTGGATCGGGTAATGCTAAGACTTGTGGGTTCAATATGGCTTTCTTAATATCATCGAATGCCTCCTGCGTTTCAGATGTCCACTCAAATGGAGTGTCTTTTCTCAAAAGATTCGTTAATGAAAGTGCTCGTTTTGCGAAATTTTTAATACATCTCCTATAAAAATTACAACACCCTAAGAAAGATTTAATTTGCTTTTGATCCGTTGGAACTGAAAACTCGTTAATTGAAACGGACTTATCTTTATCTATAAGGATACCTTCCGGCGTTACTACAAACCCCAAAAATTTACAACTCTTTGTTAAAAATTGACATTTACTCGGATTAAATTTTAAGTGAATTCTTTCAAAGCGTTCAAAACCTTACCCAATAATTCAAAATGTTCATCTATAGTTTTAGTAAATAAAATACTGTCGTCTATATAAACCAAAGCTCCGTCGTGTAATAAATCTCCCAAAACCTTTTGTGCCATTGATTGAAATGCTTTAGGCGAGTTTTTTAATCCGAAACAAAGTCTATTAAATTCATATTTGTCACCGTCGGGAGTAGAGAATACCGTCTTATGCCTGTCTGCAAAGTGAAGTGGAATTTGATTAAATTCTGACTTCATGTCTAAAGCCGAAAAATTGTTTGAACCCGAAATTTCATGCAAAATGTCGTCCAATGTTGGAATAACGAAGTCTTGAGTCAAAGTTATTTCGTTCAGTTTCCGAAAATCTAAAACAAGGCGCCATTTTTCTTCTTGCTTGACAAACAAGGCTGGAGTATTGTACTGAGAATTAGATTTCGAAATAATCCCTGCCTTCTCTAAATCTGCTATCTCTGATGTCGAAATTCGTTTCTTAAATTAAATGGAATCTTGTAAATTGGACATTTAATGGGATAGTCATGTTGCAGACTGATTCTATGATGCTCCGTAGCGGCTGCAGATAATTCTACCGTAGAGCGAGCGAAAGCACTTTTGTGCGAAATTAAAAGTTGAAATAATTTTTTTTTATTTTGCTGTCCAAACCTGAAAGGTTAAAATCCTTCTCGTCGAGTGGGGGTAGAATGTCTTGAGAAACGGGAAAATCGGAAGAAAAATCTTCGTAATGATTGACAGTAATTTTTTTCATGTTTTTGTTAAGGGTGATTATGTTATCAGAATCGTTTCTAATTTTTAGAATGGTGTCATTTGTTTGTGGAACAATATTAATTTGCGAAGTAGTTAGGTGGATGTTTTTAGTTTTTAACTTTGCTGAACTCTGAATAGTAGCCGAAGACGTAGAGTTAGGTAATGTTGAGACGTGGATACGAACATTTGTGACCGAATGGGGAACCAAAAACGTTTTGTGTTTTAAAAATCCATGGATAAAGTTACTATGAACGGCACGCGAAGGGAGTGAATAATGGATAAGCGGAATTGAAAATTTATTAATTAATGAACGGTTTTTACCCATATCTAAGACTGCATTCCATAATTTCAGAAAATCGTATCCCAAAATAGCGCAATAATTCTCGTTAATCTCTTGCTTGGTTAAAAAAAAATTATGTTGAAATTGAAATTCCCCCAATGACAATTGTATTTCATAACAACCGAAAATCTCTACTGTATCTCCACTTACCGTTTTAATTTGAATTGAAGCATTAAATTCCTTAAAGTTCTCATTTTTTTTTAGTGAAAAAGGAATTGGACATTAATGAAACGGACGCACCTGTGTCAATTAAAATTCTAAATCTGTAATCTTTCACACTAGCTTTAATTATTGGTAGATCGAAAATATTATCTCTAGATTTAATAGGAGAAAGCCGTTTTTCTACCAATTGTATAATATCTAAAATTGGCTTTCTCCGCGGAAGTTTAAATTGTCGTTTCTAGTATTGCGTCGGAAACCTCTATCCCGGGAAGTAGTTTGTGACCCGTTCGCCGAATGCCTGGGGCTGCGTAATTATCGCGAAAAGCCGATTCTTGGAAATGGACATGTCGCCGATCGAAAGAATGAGTGCTTGGGTGACGGAAAACAGAAAATTCGCTCACGGCGTTTCCCCGGGGGGCTGGTAATTGGCTCTACGTTTGTCCATCCTCTTTTTTTCTACACTCCGCTTGCCTATGTCCTTGAAAGCCACAATAAAAACATTTGAAAACAGTCTCCCTTCTGTGAAAAAGATCCCCACCTGTTTTGCGAGCCTTAACTGAGCTGGCTTCTTGTAAACGCTCGACCCTTAAATTGATTTCCTGTAACTTGTTTGTCAACGCCAAAATGACTGATGTTTTCGTTTGTGAGGGCGACAAACCAGTTCTCTCGTCATTTGCGATTTGATTCAGTTTAACGTTCTGTTCCTCTATCAACGCCGCGGTAATTGATTCTTCGAGATTGATGGGATATCGTGCCAAAACGAATCTACGAATATCGTTTCGCAAACCACTTATAAAACGCGACTGTAGCAATTGATCATTAGCGTTCCGTATCTCCATGTTTTGAGCCGAATTACTTGACTGAAATATATGTGTTCCTAGTTTGTTGATGCGTACTGCGAATTCTTGCACGCTTTCGGACGAACCCTGAATACATGATGGAAAGAGCTGGCGACGTGTGGATAGGGGAACGGTCTTTTCGAATCTAGAAATAAGAACTCTAGCGATATCGTTGTACTCTGTTAAATGACTGTGGGTTGGGTCGGATAAAAAAATTCCTCAGCAATTCCCGCTAATTTTAGTTTCAGAATAGTAACTTTCTCGGCGTTAGACCACTTGCCTAAATTTGCAACATCATTTATTTTCTCCAGGAAGCTACGTATTCCCAACGATTCACCTCCGTCATACCTTGGGATCAAATCAATTAGATTAAATTTTTCGGACGCCGTCGGCGTCAAAAGGGGGTCTGATTGTCGTGTACGTGGCATGTTTAAAAAAATATTAAAACAAAATTTCTAACGAGATTAAATTGCAATAGAGAAACAATTAAATTCTAACTAAAACAACTGAATTCAAGCACTCGTGCCGAGTAGGAGTAAATTCATAAACTCAGAAAATTAAATAAAACTTTTAACCAATCGACTCTCGCATAAATACATGCATGAAAAAAAATTCACATCAATATAAAAGAAAAAAAAGAGCACCAGTACCTGTGACATCTTGCACCCTTCCATTTTTTCTCTCTCTCCGATTGCACATTCCCAAGTATCTAAATAATAAAAAAACTACAAGGAAAAAAATTCACAACTGGAAAAATCGAGTAATAGATACAATCAAAACACAATAACACACAATAAAAAGTTTTTACATGTTTAACAGATGAAGTAGCATTATTATTTCGGTGACCCATCAAGAAAAAAAATTCACGACATCAGATGATGCAAAAGAAAAAAAAATTCCGACGACTGGTCACGGTACCAATATGATGCGAGGCTAATGATAGCTTATTTAATTTCTATGTCCTAAACCCAGATTCTTAATTTAACATCGCATCATGACTTAAGTTAAAATTAGTTAAGTTCTATTGACAAATTAACATTACACTAAATTAACAGTCCGATCGTATAGTGGTAACAATTATATTTATTGATTAACATATTGGTAAAAGAAACGTTAAATATTACAAGGGTGGTACTTATCTGTTAAAAATAAGAGTGACGGAAGGGGTGACCCCGGGTAGCGAGTTCGCTTCCCGAATGGAGGTTTTTTCTGGCAGACGTAAGAGGGAGGAAAAGCCCCGAGAAATCTTCCGGACCAGCTTTTAAAGCCGACCAGATCACTTCGAAAAGAATCCGCTACGGATTCATTACCGTCCAATCTATCACCCTGATTGGAGCGCAAGAACATAACCTTGCCGGCCATAAGGTCCGTTGAACCTAGACGCACCCACATTCCTGTGTAATCCCTATTTCCTGTAAACAGGGCAAATGCAAAAATTAAAACTGTATCTCAGGGGCCGGCGGCCTCCCATCAGTACACAAATATTGCTTGCGGAATCAAGTATAGCTCTTAATTTTATTGTTTGATTATTTGCTCTGCGAACATATATTTCTGCTGTTGAAAACAGAACATTTTTTTATTTATTTGATCGGGCCATGTGTTATTACTCAACACTGATGCCGGATTATTCGGATTAGAATTCTTGTTAACTGTTTCGCAATATTCTTTTTCATTTCCGTTATCTAAAGGATTTTTTATTTTCGATTTATTAGAGTTTCGAGTACATATCAAATAACTGTGTGAATCTCACCGCATTTGCATCGATATTTGGAAAGGCAATTAATTTGAATATGGTTAGATTTTAAACACGAATTACAAAGTTTGTGTTTGCGAATGAATTTTAGTCTTTGGTCAATACTGAATTTTAAAAAGGTAGGACATTTATATATTGGATGTTGTGACTTACACACTATATAATTTTTGTTTTTATTTTCGTTAACTATAAAAGCTTTTGGCTTAGAATTGTTGGCATACGTTTTATTTGGGTTCACTTTGGCATTTCTATCAACAGACACAGACAATAAAACGAATTCCCGTTGTTCTAAGAATTCAATAAATTCTTGAAATGTAGGGACGGTTTTGGATTTATGTGATAATTGAAAATTTCTTCTCGATTCTCTATCAAGTTTCTCAACTAAAATATTAATAAGTGAAACATCAGATAATTTATTTTGCTCATATTTAAGTACTTTTAATGCTCGTAAATTTTTTTGAATACAATCAATCATATTTCTAATTTCTGTGGAATTTTCATTTTGTATTTTTTCAAGCTTCAAAATATTTTGAATATGAATATTGATTATTAATCGTTCATTTTTTCGTATCTATTTTCTAAAAATTCATATAAGGAATTAAAATTATCAAAATTACTGCATAAATAATTAACTTCATGTGAGTTAAATAAGATCTGAGGTAGTATAGCTTCTGAGATTCACTCAGTAGTACGTAATTTGTGATCAGATCGTCAAATTGGATTTTAAATGAACTAAATTCTTCGTATTTTCCCGAGAACTCGGGTAAAACTAAAGGAGGTATTTTAGTTTTTATTTCGAAATTATCATTTGTTTTCATTACTGCCCCAAAACTTGATTTCTTAGAGGAATTAAGAATATAGTTTCAAGTCTTACCTCTAATGACTCAAGGCGGACTTCAAGAAGGTGGAAACCTTCGTCTACGGCAGTTAACTCTGAATATTTCACATTCGGAATGGCGTAATAGTTGTTGCGAAGTTCCTCCGCGTTTTTTTGAAGTTGAATCAGACTTCTCAGCTTTACTTTTATTACAACCGAATCGGTTTCTTCGTTGGAACTTTCAATGAACGTTTCAATTCTGCTTTTTTTACCTTCCAAGGTACTTTTTAATCTGTTTTGCTTATCCATAATCCACTGATCGCTCCTGGCAAGAGCGGAACCAGAATGTTTATTTTTAGTTTGTTGTTTTTGTTTCATCGACGGACCAGCCACGCTTATTTCTTTTTTACTTTTTTTATTTAACGACACAACATATATATGCTATTTACAAGCGCAGCAAATTTTAGGTAATTTTTATTGTGAGCTTCGAGTATTAGAGACCTATATTAATGCTCACGTCTGAGTATTAAAGAGAAATTTTTCTCGTCTATCTCGTTCCACAGAAAGTTCTCAACTGCCGGCACAGCGCGGCAAGGAAGAATATTTGCATTTGTGCGCATGCGCCAACAGAGATGTTACAGTCGGTCGAAAAAATTGTTGAGCACCGTGACCCTTTCAAAAAATGATTGGAAATGGAAAACGACCTTTATTGAAATGAAAACGACCTTTGTTGAAACGAAAATCGTCTCATTTGAAACCGTCTCATTTGAAATTCATCATGAAAACTGTCTCATTTGAAACCATCTCATTTGAAACCGTCTCATTTGAAATTAATCATGAAAACTGTCTCATTTGAAACCATCTCATTTGAAAAGAAAATCATCTCATTTGAAACGAAAATCGTCTCATTTGAAACCATTTCACTTGAAATTAATCATGAAAACTGTCTCATTTGAAACGAAAGCCTTCTCATTTGAAAAGAAAACCATTTCATTTGAAACCCTCTCATTTAAAACCCTCTCATTTGAATCGAAAACCCTCTCATTTGAATCGAAAACCCTCTCCTTTGAATCGAAAACCCTCTCCTTTGAAATGAAAATCCTCTCCTTTGAAACCATGTCACTTGAAACCCTCTCATTTGAATCGATCTCCACACCATTTTTTGGTTCCCTCCTTTTCGTTTCAAACGACTCTTTTTACATGACTCTTATCCACTTTTCCCCTGCTTTTTATCCAAACCATGCCTTTCAGATTTCCATCCCAAAGGAACGTTCAAACGGCTCTTTTTGTATGAATTGTGTCCCTTTTTAACCCATTTTTTATTCCAACGTTGTTTTTAGAGTCTCGATTTGAAAGGGACACAAAGTATCCCAGGGACGTTAAGAGGTATGGAGAGTATAAAATTTTTCAGATTTCTCCCAAAAAATATTTTAGCACGGGACGAGAGAAAATTTTTCATTCCATCCCAGAGAGACAATTTAGACAGGGGACATCCACAAATGAAATTAACCAGGGGTCATCCACAAATGAAATTTAATCATGTCAAAAGAAATGTACGCATTTTGACATGTTAAATGAAATGTATGCATTTTGGTGAGAAAACGGGGGATCAGCCCACTCAACGAGACAAGCCCTAACATACATCTCGGTGAGAGGACATGCCAATTCAACGAGATAAGCCCTCCAATCTCGGTGAGAAAACGGGGAATCTGCGAACTGAACGAGACAAGCCCTAACATACATCTCGGTGAGAAAACACAGGACATGCCAATTCAACGATAAGAGCCCTCCAATCTCGGAGAGAAAACAGGTTAGTCTAATCTATATATTATTCCAATCTTGGTGTAATTAATACTCTAATGAGGTCATGTGAAAGGATTCCTATTGGCTGGTGCATGTTTTAAAAATATGCCATAATTTGTTAGCATATTGTGTGTCTTGAAAAAAAAGGGGACCGAGTCGACTCTTGTGTCGACTCGATCCCCGTTTTTCGGTAAAATTTTTTGACTCACTCTAATAGATGGGCAATCTGTCTTTTGCATTGAGCCTGCAGCTTGTTAAAATGCTGCAGGTATCGTGCAAATCGATACGATTTCACCATGGTGCACTCGGATATATCATAATCCTCGTGCACCTCATCGTGCAGGTGGTCAGGCAGGGTGCAGTCATTCAAATCCCGGAAATGGGGCAATATTTCCAGGTTGATGGTAAAAGTCCAAGCTTTTCAAAAGTCTTTCTCTGATCCGAGCCCTTGACGACAATAAGGCCTCTGTTTCTTGGGCCAGGTGACAAAATTTGCCCCTGACGCAGAAATCCAGGTATTCCAGAGGCACGTATCCGGGCAGGTGGCTTTTCAGGCTGAGCCGTTCATTAATGTACCTGTTGGCTCGGCTGTCTTTGGCAGTCGTAAGGAGATTCGAGTGGTCCACCGCGTGATACAAATCACTTTTGTATCTTTGACATCCTCCGGTACGCTGGCAATGGACAAATCGATAGGAACAGGTTGACCACCATGGTGAAACACGTTGGCATGGGCAAAAAACGCTAGATGAGACATGTTGCTGAGTGAGAATGCCTCTGGTGGAGGAGAGCTCGCCTTTTATACTCTACTGGGGTCACGTGAATCGATTCCTATTGGCTGATGCTTTTCCAACTTTGAATCACCAGACATTTATTGCATCCAACAGCACGATTCAGCGCCAAGTTTCCACCATACAGATGAATTTAATCTTGCTGCATCAAACAGCACAAGGTTTCACCATACTGATGAATCCAATCTTGCTGCATCAAATTGCGCCAAGGTTCCACCATACAGATGAATTTATCCAACAGCACACGTTTTTAAAATGTGCATTTCAATCTTGGTACATTATTTGACCCGAAAAAGGGGGACCGAGTCGACTGTAGTGTCGACTCGATCCCCCCTTTTTCGGGCCAATATCCATTTATTGTGTCAATACCGTCACTTTGTAGCTCCATTCAGCATGCAGCTTATTAAACTGCTGCAGGTATTTGGCAAATTGGTAGGATTTTAGCATGGTGCAGCACGAAATGTCCTCTTCCTCGTGCACACCCTCATGCACGGGGTTGGGAAAGGTTCCATCGCAAATGTCTTTGAATTTCGGCAGGTTCTCCAGGGCCATGGCATACAGTCCGAGCTGTTGAAAAATTTTTTGTTGCTCTCCTCCTTTGACCACCATCAGGCCCCTGTTGCCTCGGGCCAGCTGACTAAACTTGCCCCTCACGCAAAAGGGCAGGTATTCCACGGCAACACTCTTGGGTAACGGGTGGTGTACCAGACGAAGACCGGCATTCTCTTGGCAGTTGGATCGAAGATCTTTGGGCTTGGAAGTTTGCTCTGCATGATTCACGGTGATGCACATTATTTCGGGATCGCTGCCATCCCTGGGAATCGTGGCAATGGACAATTCGATGGGCACTGGCTTGCCCTCGTGATGAAACACGTTGGCATGCGCAAAATAGGCGGGTTGACTCAAAACAGACATGTTGCTTCAATGTGAGAAAAGCAGAATGATTCGAGCGGCGGGTGGCTTGCTTTATATATGGTCAAGGAGCGTGACGTCAGAATGCATCCCATGGGCCGAAGCCTTTTCATGCGAGCGCTGCACGTGTTTTTCCAAAGCTCGCTTCCAAGGTTGGAGACCCACCATGCGCCAAGGAACAGGATCGTCTCGATGCATTTCCCAATCGTCCAACCACGTCAACCATTTCACGTACACGTCTGCGACTCGAGGGCAGTCTGTAAAATCCAGACTATACGCATCTGTCATGTTAGGTTGATACGCCTCCCAAACTCGGTGAGAGGGAGGACGACACACTTGAAAGAATCTCAACTCGACCCCTTTGTCCCAGGTCAGATCCAAATGACTCGTAAACACAATGACCATTTTCCCAAATTACCGAGGAATGTGCACCCCAAAGTTGGGTTCAAAAAGGATGGTATAAGGATAGTAGTTCGTAATACGTGACTCTATCCGGCCACCGACCCAGGTTTACAAACACGATAGTGGTGCAATGTCAACACTGATCCAACAAGTGTTGTACCGAAACCATTTTTTACATGCTCTTGTCTCCAAGCTTGATATGTTTGGGACAAGAAAAATGAGACGGGTTTCGAGCAAAAATGAAATTTATTTACAAAACTTATTTGCAATATTTACAAAAAAATAATATTTACAATATTTACATCAAAATAATAATTACATGCAAGGCAAACAATTGCGAACAGACAGATTCAACGGTTTAATCACTTTAAACCCAGTAGTGTTTTTCACTTTTTTTTCAAACGGGGCATGGTCAAGTCCATGGGGGCTTCTTGTTGCTCTATGGCCAACCCTGCTTCAAAATGGTCCAAGAACGAGATGAGATCATTACTCTCGTCAAACAGGGAAGGCACCGTGTCCAGCACCTGAGGTTCTTGGGTATGAGCCGAGGGAATCCCTTGTTGCAAGTAGTCTCCAAATACGGACGACATGATTTGATCCATGGAAGAGTCATCCGTAAGGGTCGGCTCCAAAGTCTCGACCACAGGTGGATCTGGTAAAAGGATCTGAGGTGTTGTCTGCTTAGATGGTGGATCTGGTAAAAGGATCTGAGATGTTGTCAACTCTGGTGGTGGATCTGGTAAAAGGATCTGAGGGGTTGTCTGCTCAGGTGGATCTGGTAGAAGAATCTGAGATGTTGTCAGCGCAGGTGGATCTGGGATCTGAGATGTTGTCAGCTCGGGTGGCTCTGGAATACTCACAGGTTGAGGGGTGAATGGTCTGGCAATAAACACAGGAGCTACAGACGGTCTGATGACGGGTGTGATAAACACTCTTTTCTTTTTGGAAAAAGGCCCGGGCTGTTGTTTCAAAGGTCTTTTGTTTGTCTCGGCAGGTACGTGAGCTGGGGTCGGAGGTGGTAGCTTGTAGGCCTTTTGATCGAATCGTTTCCTTTTTCTAAAATCCCCCAGGTTAAATCCATTCTCCATGAGCTGGGGGAGAATCATTTCGGGGATAATGTCCAAACCAAACAATGTCTTTTGCACCGTCAACAAGATGTAACGGGTTTCAGCCGGGATCGGGTACGCCGTGTGGGTTTTCAACACCATTCGATGATAGAGCATCTGGTCAAACGGTTCAAAGCTCCTCCTAAACAAATTGCGATTGGCCCGACACCTGAGACTGGTCGATGGAAATTCATAAATCAGCATGGGCACGTGGGTCGTTTGAATCAGGTGAATCTCGCCAGACTTACCGTTCGGAAGCCAAAAGTAAAGTATTTTTCACAAAAACATGTTTTTGTAAATGTATACCATCCTCTTGTCGGTATTTTTCAGGGGTCGTTCGGGATTTCTCAATAGTCCTTCGGAGATTTTCTCCCACAAGACATCGTCGGGCCTGAATTCGTTCACGTGCTTGGCCTCCAGGATGGCACGCTTGAAATTATGCAACAGCATCTTTTTTTGGTACCAATTGTCTTTGCAAAACAAGACAAACACCCGTTTTGTGTTGGGTTCCTGATAAATGATGCAAGCACGGACGTGTCCCTGCTGAGCGGCATATTCCAATGCGTCGGGTTTCTCGGGCAGCGTCACGGGCATCACGGTCGTGGAAATGTGCTCGGGAAAGGCATCAATTTGGTCCATCGTGCACTAAAGTGAAGCGTCGACTGATGGGAAGCGTCGAGACGAGTCTTCTTTTATACGTTAAAACAGGATGTGGGCGGAGTCATCAGTAGCCAATCACGAGTGAAAAATGGGATTGATGGGTTGATGCAAAATGGCACACATGACTTGCACGGAAATCCAACGATGACATGTGGTCTGATTACAAAACGGACATTGCCCCAGCTCGCGTCCATTGGAATTTAACAACATCACAGGGGTTCGCTTGAATGGGCTCGAGGAGCTCCAACTGGCTTGAATGTCCTTAAAGGTTTGTTTAGAATGTTGGTCGGTGACGCAAATGGTACCGACATTGAGATAGTGTAAAAATTTAAATAGTTCGTGGGGACATTGCCGATCCATGGCATACGAGACGACTCCGTTGGTCAGCGTGAAACCAGTTTCTAATACACAACACGGACAAACCTTGGCTGTGGAAAAGACTTGGGCGATTTCCTGGGAAGTGGGCATCAATTTCTGTGCATAAGGGGGTCTTTGAAACACTCTGGGTTTGAAATGAGACCTTTAATACGGGGGCCTGAAATTGGGTCTCTTATACAACCTGGGATATCATGGACTTTGTTCCTCGTGTCATCTTTTCTAATTCCTTCGTCCTTCGTTCTGTCTTTCCTCATTCCTTCGTTCCTTGGATCGCGGAGAACGATGAATGACTGAATTAACCTTCTTGACATGGGCCTTCTTGACAGGTGGATCAGGTGATTTAGAAACAATTGGTGACTTAGAATCCACGGGTTCTTTCAAAGGTGACTCGGGAACCCTAGATGGTTCCATGGGGTCCTTCAAAGACGACTCGGAAACGGTAGATTGCTCCATGGGGTGTAACGAATCATAAATTACATCTTCAGATGCTTCAGGGGATGGAGAAGCCACTGGAGTCGGTGGCAAAGGTGAAACTGGTGTTGGCACACTGAACATGTCAATAAAATCATCATAGTCTGGCGAATTCATTTTTGCTTGAATGAGTATCATGACATGAGCCAGATCTTTTAAACTCTACGGTCAAAAAAAATTTTTTTTTAAATATATATTATATATATATATATATATATATATATATTATATATATTATATATATATATATATATATATATATATATATATATATATATATATATATATATATATATATATATATATATATATATATATATATATATATATATATATATATATATATATATATATATATATATATATATATATATATATATATTATATATATATATATATATATATATATATATATATATATATATATATATATATATATATATATATATTTACTTGTAGAGGACAGTTTCAACTGTCCATTTCCTTTTTCATTTGAAATATTTTCACACACAAAAGACACGACACACAAATGTTTAGTCTCTTTATTTACATTTTTTTTATTTCCTCCTTTTCTTATTTACATGTTGTGAAGGTCTCCTAGGACCTCACTTTGAGAACGAGAATAAATAGGAGTCATGTAAGAACCAGTAGCCATTTTTATAAACAACTTTCTTTATTTGGTTATCTTATCCAAATAGAATCAAAGACTTATTGACAAGTTTATCTAACTAGTATTATGAGGTTTTAAAGATAATATCCTTTAAATTAACTTAATTAATGATCAAATTAATTAACAATTAAATAACGATCACACAGAGATTACCACGAAAAGAGATCCCAGAATTATTTTTAATAATGTTCCTATTGAACATTTATCTTTAATCTCACTCTTAAAACTTTAATGAGACTTTATAAATCAATAATTACCAATGGAACCTCAACTCCTCTTGAGCGTAAATTATCTCCAACAAGAAATCTTCAATTTAACTTCACTATATCTTTCTGCTTCAAACTCTATCTCCTATTGCTCTAACTTAACTATTCCGTTTGACTTAAATACTTTATCTAATCTGCATAACAAGGAATCCTGTCCGCTTTTTGGAGTTGATTGGAAATAGGTAGGGAATTAAATGTCCCTAAAAGGACGACTCAGAAGGTTAGTGATAAAGTTCCGTATAGATTTGTCCCACCCTCCAAAAAAGAAAACGGGATTTAATCGAAGGACTCGTACGTCCTGAAAATAAATTACGTAATTCCTATCACTGTCTTATAGTAGCGACGATTTTAACTTCTAACTGTATATTATTGAAAGTTCTTCCTTAAGGAAAAAGGACAAAATTATGATTTATAAGTAATTGCTAAACCTCATAATACTTCACAAGTTTAAATTAATCCCTGCACTCTATCCATTCGGCATCGGATTCGTGGGAAAAACCACCCTAGTGGTGGTAAAAACCAGCCCCATAGAGTTTACTTAAGTATACTGTACAGAAAAGAAATACAATCTTCTGTGGCACTGGAACATCGAAGAGTTCAGGTCAGCTACCCTGAAAGATTAATTTCCATTTGAGAAGTTGGTAAAAGCAGACATGAATTTATACACTAGTCACATGAATTTCATATACAATAAATATCTGGTTCCTTTGCCTTCCCATTCGAAAATTTTATGCGCTAGTTAGTGTTAATGGTTAATCCTATCTAACTTCGCCGCGCTCCAAGTCACCAGATTTGAAACAAAATATACACATATATATACATATCATACAATAATAATCATTACATAATAAACAAATAACACAAACAACCAAATGAATTGTCGCATCTTAGCGAAGTCATACATCGAAGTAAACAAATGCAAAATTTACAGATGTTTTCTCCAAAATACAAAAAAATAACACAAAAGCTGTTTTTTTCTGGTATAGAAAAAAACACACACAATGCAGTGTCCACTTTTGCCAGACTTCTTAATTTTAGAGTCCGCCCGTGACTTGCTTCAATTGCAAAAATTCTTCACTTGTTCGTACCGCGAAGATAAAGAAACAATACAACCTGGCATTTGTCTGTTAAATCCTATGTACTGGATCTCCATCCAATGCTTCCATACTGAGGCTTCTTCTCCTTATTTTGCTGTGAGGGATGACGTTGATTTCGATGTTTCGCAGCTCCTCAGGAATTCCGTCGGTGGCCCTCGGTCGGCTACGTAGATAGTATGGGCAAGGTCTCCTTGTAGTGGCTTGACTTGACCGGACTGGTTTCTCCGCTTGTTTGTTGCGTCCTCTCGTTGTCGCTCTGGTCTGGCGGGTTTGGTCATCACGTCCACTACCTTCCGTTCGGGATCCGATTGTAGTCGTAGCAGTCCTGCGATCAGACAACCTTGATGGACCTGCAATGGACTGTACTCCTGGTGAAGAGGTATTAGGTCTCTTAAATTTGTAAGTCCTGGACGAGATCGATGATGGGATCGACCTCTTGACTCCCTGCCTTTGCTCAGGAGCGCGTCTTTTCCGGTCCTGATGCTCAGATCCTTGTAGGGATCTCTTCTTACATATCTTGGACCGTTTTAAAGCTTGGTCCTTCGACGCAGTACTATTAATTTTACGTTTATTTCTGGGGATCTCCCGTGTGGCGTTACCCTGCCGTGATCTATACCCCTCACTTTCCTGTCTAGAGGTTTTCCTATACTCTTTAAACTGCCCTTGATTCGATCTATTCGACCCATGACTAACTTCTTGTTCGTCATACAGAGTTTCTACCGGACTATCCGAACTAATCGTGTCTGTCTGTCGAGGTCGGTATACTCGGACCTGATCAATGTTAACTGTTACTCTTCTCCCGCTTTTCCAAACAATTAAATTATTGCCGTTGAGTTCCAAAACTCTATAGGGACCTTCAAACTTAGGCATGTGGCCGCTGTAGCCGAGTGGTATAGGTATCGGACTGTGGCTTGCTTTGTCACAGGATCGAGCCCAGTACCACTAAAGACCCGCCGTGTAGGGCAGCGATGCACGTTAAATCTGTCGAGAGCTGAAACGTCCTCCCGTTGGTGTGGTGTGGTAGTTAGGAGAGGGGGTGCCAGCTCAGGTGTCGTCCACGTCACTTGACCATGGTTCAAAATTACGTGGTCCGTCGCCAAAAGCCCTCGTGTAGCTGAACAGTGTGACGTTAATATTCAATCAATCAATCAATCAAACTTAGGCATAAATTTTCCAACCTGTTTTCTACCCGCAGCATTTAAGAAATGCGTTTGTATTAAAACTAAATCGTTCACTTTGATGTGAACATACCTCCTTCTGCGATTGTAATATTTTTCCCGTGACTTATGCTTATTTCGCATATTTTGTCTTGCCTCATCGAATAATCTTTCGATGTTCCTACCAACATATTTCGTATCCTCTGTAACATTTATGAGCTTGCTAAACGGAGTTATGATTTTCCTTCCCAAAAACAACTCAGCCGGAGTTTTATTTGTCGTCTCATTTACCGCCGTGCGTAATGCGAAAGCGAACTCGTGTAGAAATTGGTCCCAGTTTTCATGATTTTCTTCAACAAAAGAAGCTATCATTTGAACTAAATTTCTATTCACTCTCTCCGTGAGATTAGCCTGTGGTCGGTACGTTACCGTTTTCATATGTTTGATGTCCAACCTGTGACTGAGATGTTCAAACACGTCAGAAATAAATTGGGGGCCGTTATCACTTATCAAAGAAATCGGAGCTCCGTAACGCGCTATATAGTTATCAAAAAAAAGCATTAGCTATTGCCTGGGCTGAAGCTTTACGAAGAGGAATCAGCTCACACCACTTAGTGAAGTGGTCAGATATAACTAATATGAATTTATATCTCTCGGGTCGGGATGCGGGGTAGGGGCCTAATAAGTCTAGCGTTACAATTTCATTTGGATATTTCGAAACTATAGGCATTAAACGACCAGCTGGTAGCGCGTTTTTATAATTAAACTTTTGACACCGGTCACAGGTTGAAACATATTCAAATATATATTTTCTCATAAATGGAAAATAGCACGTGTCACGAAGTTTAAGATATGTCTTCCTCTTTCCAAGATGTCCTTCCAGTGGCAGATCATGAAATTCTTTCATTATATCCTTTCGAAGAGAACCAGGAATACAAACTCTTAGTTCTCCCAGAGTAGAAAAATACTTCGCGTAAAAGAGGAGACCATTTAATAACTTGAAGTCCTGGGACCAACTCTCGCATACCGTCGCATTAACAGAACCGTCATCAGGGTTTTCTAAGTATCGATAAATATGTCCTAATTCAGGATCTTCCCTTTGTTCCTTAATGAATTGTTCACGTGAATTTATTGCGAGGGCTCTAAGAGCTGCGCACGAAATTTGTGACCCTCCACACTGTCTACTGGATTTCTCGATAAAAGATCTGCGACCACGTTTTGAACACCAGGTCTGTGCTCCCATTCTATGTTAAACTCGGACAATTTCAACGCCCATCGGATCATCCTACTTGATAAATTCTTACCATTGTTTAACTTTGTTAACGCTGCATGATCTGTGATCACTTTCACAGGTAGGGGTCCAAAATAAGTTTTAAACTTATTTAGAGCCCATATCACCGCCAAACATTCTCTTTCGGTAACCGTATAGTTACGTTCTGCTTTATTAAGGGTTCGAGACGAGAAAGCAATAGGGTTTTGATTTTGTTGAAGCACAGCACCAACTCCGACCCACTAGCATCAGTGAATAAATTGAACTGTTCAGAAAATTTGGTAATTGCAAAATCGGTGCCTCCGTTAGTGTGCGTTTGATCTGATCAAAGTAATCCTGTGCTTCTCTCGACCAGTTAAACTTCGCTCCCTTTTTTTAATTGGTACAATGGTTCGCATATATCTGCGCATCGCGAAATAAATTTTTGGTACCAACCCGTCATCTCTAAAAATTTTGACACTTCTCTATTATTTTTGGGAGGTTTCATTTCCGTAATTGCCCGATATTTCTTATTGTCAGTTTCGATTCCTTCTTTACTAATAATCAGGCTTAAATATTTGAGTTTGTCACGGGCGAAGTGACATTTTTCCTTATTTAACGTTAGCCCTGCGTCTCGCAATAAGGTAAAAACCTAAGTTAAATGATCGAGATGGTCTTTAAACGATGGAGATGTTATAATAACATCGTCCATATACACCAACACGAAACGCCCAATAACAGGTTTGAGAATAATATCAATAGCCCGTTGGAAATTAGGTGCCGCCCCAGAAAGACCAAAAGGCATGCGTAGGAACGCAAAAGTGCCATTGCGAGTGATAAACGCGGTTTTTTCTATGTCTCTTGGACTGATCGCCAACTGAAAATAGCCACTCCTGAGATCTAGAGTGGACATAACGTTGGTGTGAGGAATATTGGTGAGTAAGTCATCAATCACCGGTAATGGATATCGAGGATATTTGGTAATTCCATTTAGTTTTCTATAATCGATCGCGAAACGATACGCCTCGGGAGAATCTGGAGGAAGGTCATTTTTCGTTCGTGTTAGAACGACTGGAGATGCATAAGGTGAATTAATAGGACAAATTGTACCATCCCGTAACATCTTATCTATGTGATAATCAATAATGCCTTGTTTGACCCGGTCGTACCTGTATGGTCTCGAGACTACCGGTCCCTTGTCTCCAGTATCTATCTCATGATATACAACATGCGTTAATCCCGGTTGATCGGAAAATAACCCTTTAAAATTATTAAATAAGGCTTTTAATTGCCTCTGTTGCTCGTCATCAAGTTTTGATTCTGTGAGATCAACATCAACGGGTTTCTCCTCTTTAGGCAATTGTTTGATCAGATTATCGGGAATGATCAAGGATTTCTGATCAAAATCTAATGTTAATCGTGATGCCTTCATAAAATCGATCCCTAAAATACACTGATACTGCATGTTATCAAGTATATGGAATTCCCAGGGTTTCTGAAATTCCTGATCCTAATTTGTAACTCGGACCTACCCAAATGACTGCACGGAGCTCCCTGTGCTGTCACGACTCTGTCTTTCGTCTTTTGACGAGGTCGGTATGAAAAATAGTTGCGGTATACCTCCTCCGAAATAAAGATTTCTCCGCTCCCGTGTCTCATAGTGCTGTAATAAAGGTTTCATTTAATAGAATAGGGACATACGGTAATTCGACTGGAGTCATTCTTATAGAGGATACTCTGATAGGCCGATGATCCCAAACTGGAAGATTTTCCGTACCTCGCGATCGATTACCTCCATATTCACATCGATCGCTTAAAAGTTTAAATTTCTACTTCGTTCATTTCGACCTTGAAATGAACTATTTCTCGACCCATTTTGTCGACCGCCCTGATTGTGGAATCGTTGATCCGATTGTCCACCTTGGCGTCTACCCTCGAATCTGCGATTATTTGTGAAACCTTGGTTTTCGAATCGATTAAATTCTCTTTGTGATCGGCTATTATTGGCGTATCTCTCATTATTTCCGTTTTCTCTCCCATTTTCTTGTCTATGCCGGGTATTAAAACGATTGCCTTCATTAGGGCCTGAACCTCTAAGTCCCTCACTCGAACCTCTGATCTGTCTATGCATAAAACGTTCTTCGTATTTATCAACGATTTGTAGGAGATTGGCAGTATTTCGTGGATGTCTAACTTCGACATAATCCAAAATTTGAGGTTCTAATCGACTAACAACGTGATGAATTAATTTTTCCTCCGACATTTCTAGCTTAAGGACCTTATGAATTTTCAACAATTCATAAATAAAGTCCGAAGGCTTTTGATCCCGCCTTTGCGATGAGGAATAAAATCGCGTTTCTAGTTCCGACCTGTTTCTGACCACGGGGAATTGTTCCGACAATGCCTGTTTTAAGTGTGCGTAGTCTGTTGTCTTCTCTTCAATGACCCTATAACAAAGAACTTCGTACCAGTCGAGTGCTCGTCCTCTGAGATAACCCTTCAAGTAAGCACATGCTAGTTGTGCTGGTATCTCATAATAAGCGAGATTATGATCAATATTCTCCAAAAAATCATCTATGTTCTCAACCCCCGAAAAATATTGTTCCGGAATGATTCTAAAACTAGATCCGACTCTATTCTCGGAATTTGTACGTTGGGCGCCATTGTGAAGGTCTCCTAGGACCTCACTTTGAGAACGAGAATAAATAGGAGTCATGTAAGAACCAGTAGCCATTTTTATAAACAACTTTCTTTATTTGGTTATCTTATCCAAATAGAATCAAAGACTTATTGACAAGTTATTCTAACTAGTATTATGAGGTTTTAAAGATAATATCCTTTAAATTAACTTAATTAATGATCAAATTAATTAACAATTAAATAACGATCACACAGAGATTACCACGAAAAGAGATCCCAGAATTATATTTAATAATGTTCCTATTGAACATTAATCTTTAATCTCACTCTTAAAACTTTAATGAGACTTTAATTATAAATCAATAATTACCAACAGAACCTCAACTTCTCTTGAGAGTAAATTATCTCCAACAAGAAATCTTCAATTTAACTTCACTATATCTTTCTGCTTCAATCTCTATCTCCTATTGCTCTAACTTTACTATTCCGTTTGACTTAAATACTTTATCTAATCTGCATAACAAGGAATCCTGTCCGCTTTTTGGAGTTGATTGGAAATAGGTAGGGAATTAAATTTCCCTAAAAGGACGACTCAGAAGGTTAGTGATAAAGTTCCGTATAGATTTGTCACAATGTTTCAACCACTCTATGCGGTTGAATGTTGAGCAGGATGGATTGAACCAACCTCCGATTACCGTCTGAGGTGTCATTCCAAAATTTTACCCCATTTCATGTCACAAAATGGACCATTTCAACCTCGGCCACCTACATATTATTTTGAAATGGGCATAAGTTTTGCGTGCAATAGTTTTCAACCTTGGCATAAAGAGGAGACCAAAAATAGGAGAACGACTACTGGTCCCGAGCTATGCTCCTTTCCAGTAATCATTCTCCCATTTTTCCGGGGCTCAATACAGTGTCTAAGGGGCCCTTAGAGGGTCGGGTGTTCTGCAGAGGGGGCACGTGTTGCTCACATCCAAGTGTCGGAGGAGGCAACGCAAGTGAAATGCACGGCCGCATTGCGTCTTTTTCGGCCAGTGCATCGTGCTGAGGCAAATCGAACACGAGTCTGGTACTTGGAAGACGCAATCGAGCCATTTCTGCCCAAAACACCCGTCCAACACTTCTTGAGCCAAACGAGTTCAGGTGGTCAAGTTTTGAGCACCATAGCGTCTCCAAGCCTTGTACACCAAAAAAGTACAGTTTGGGGATGGCATACTGAGTCCATAGGGCCTGGACAAAGGCGCCTTTCCCTTTGGCATCCTCTTGCTCCATAAATTCACTGTCCATGTCAGCAGGTTCGAAATAGGAAAAACTTTCAAACCAAGGCACGTCATGGGGCTCGTGGTGAGGTAGGATTTCAATCATCAAATCGATAATGTTTACGTTATAGACGGTTTCCATTTCAATCACCTCGGAAGGTTTAAAACGAATTAAAACGCCCCGAAAATTCATCATGAAGGTGATGAAATCCCTAAGGTCTGCCTCTTGTGTGTGTGTGTGTGTGTGTGTGTGTGTGGTATATGGCAAGATGCAGTGTGAAAGCTAATTCGTGTTCTATGTCTCTAAGTAAAATGATGCGACTGGCTTCTGAGCCCTGCTTTTATAGTGGACAGAAGGAGGAAGTCGACTGATAAGAGAGAAGGCAATGTGTGTTAAGGGCTTTCAAGTAAAAAAGGAAAGAGACAGGGTTGAACCATCAATCATTTATTGATACCATTTACATTGGTGGGTTGAATAATGAATCCATTGTTGCCCAATGTCATGAGAGGATGATTTCTAGGCACCCACAAAACAATGTTGTTTGAACCTTCCGAGGGTTTCTGTTTGAGTCTTTTAGGGGCCAAGGGTTGTTCCATGCGTCTCTCCAAGATCGAGGCGTTTGACATGGAGATAGGGAGAAAGGGTCTGGGTACCCTTGTCACAACGAGTGATGAGGGGTGGAGTCACCTCGACATTATCCATGAAACAGAGGGATCCACCAAAGAAGGTCTCTCAGGTTCAGCAGGTGGAATAGGTATTCTTTCAGGTTCAACAGGTGGAGTAGGTATTCTTTCAGGTCCAACAGAGGAAGTAGGTATTCTTTCAGGTTCAACAAGTCTCTCAGGTTCAGAGGGTAGAGTAGGCATTCCTTCAGGTCTTTGAGCAGGTAGAGCAAGTCTCTCAGCCCTCAAGCAGGCCTCATAAACCATCTGTATGGAGGGTTTGGATCCATTTTGCATCCGACGCATGTCTTGCACCTTTTGGATAAAGGTTTGGATCCACAGTCTCACCAAGATTAAATTGGGGTCGGGAGAGTCTTGGACATGCAAGACGGGAGAGGTTTTATAACTCTCCACAAACAGGTTGCTAGAGTTCTCCACCAGATCAGATCCCGCATTGAGACTGGTGGCAAAACTTGTGGCCAACGACGACAGTTCGCATTCAAAATGTTAAAGACGACATCGGGAGTCACCAGTTTTAACTTTTGCGACATGATGGGATACGGTTTGTGGGCCGGCAACACATCTTTGCCTTGAATGACGAGGTGGACGAATCGTTTGGCAAATTCGTATACTTTGGAACGACCGAGTAGGGCTCCAACATCCACCAGTCGAAAGTAGAGCTTGCCATCCTTTCCAACCATAGCAGCCAATGGATAGTGTTGATGAGGCAGGAGAAGTTTGAACCACATGATGACTCTTGAAGAAACACTGCGAGTGAATGAATGGCAACGGAAGGCTGTCAAACATTTGGGTCGATTGGGAAAACGGTCATTGTGTTTACGAGTCATTTGGATCTGACCTGGGACAAAGGGGTCGAGTTGAGATTCTTTCTAGTGGGTCGTCCTCCCTCTCACCGAGTTTGGGAGGCGTATCAACCTCACATGACGGATGCGTATAGTGTGGATTTTACAGACTGCCCTCGAGTCGCAGACGTGTACGCGAAATGGTTGACGTGGTTGGACAATTGGAAAATGCATCGAGATGATCCTGTTCCTTGGTGCAGGGTGGGTCTCCAACCTTGGAAGCGAGCTTTGGAAAAACACGTGCAGCGCTCGCATGAAAAGGCTTTGGCCCATGGGATGCATTCTGACGTCACTCTCCTCCACCATATATAAAGCGAGCCACCCGCCGCTCGAATCATTCTGCTTTTCTCACATTGAAGCAACATGTCTGTTTTGAGTCAACTCGCCTATTTTGAGCATGCCAACGTGTTTCATCACGAGGGCAAGCCAGTGCCCATCGAATTGTCCATTGCCACGATTCCCAGGGATGGCAGCGATCCCGAAATCATGTGCATCACCGTGAATCATGCAGGGCAAACTTCCAAGCCCAAAGATTTTCGATCCAACTGCCAAGAGAATGCCCGTCTTCGTCTGGTACACCACCCGTTACCCAAAAGTGTGCCCGTGGAATACCTGCCTTTTAGCTTGAGGGGCAAGTTTAGTCAGCTGGCCCGAGGCAACAGGGGCCTGATGGTGGTCAAAGGAGGGGAGCAAGAAAATTTTTTCAAAAGCTCGGACTGTATGCCATGGCCCTGGGGAACCTGCCGAAATTCAAAGACATTTGCGATGGAACCTTTCCCAACCCCGTGCATGAGGTTGTGCACGAGGAAGAGGACATTTCGTGCTGCACCATGCTAAAATCTTACCAATTTGCCGAATACCTGCAGCAGTTTAATAAGCTGCATGCTGAATGGAGCTACAAAGTGACGGTATTGACACAGTAAATGGACATTGGCCCGGAAAAAGGGGGATCGAGTCGACACAAGAGTCGACTCGGTCCCCTTTTTTTCGGGTCAAATAATGTACCAAGATTGAAATGCACATTTTAAAAACGTGTGCTGTTGAATAAATTCATCTGTATGGTGGAACCTTGGCGCAGTTTGATGCAGCAAGATTGGATTCATCAGTATGGTGAAAGCTTGTGCTGTTTGATGCAGCAAAATTAAATTCATCTGTATGGTGGAACCTTGGCGCTGAATAGTGCTGTTGGATGCAATAAATGTCTGGTGATTCAAAGTTGGAAAAGCATCAGCCAATAGGAATCGATTCACGTGACCCCAGCAGAGTATAAAAGGCGAGCGTTCCTCCACCAGAGGCATTCTCACTCAGCAACATGTCTCATCTAGCGTTTTTTGCCCATGCCAACATGTTTCACCATGGTGGTCAACCTGTTCCTATCGAATTGTCCATTGCCAGCATACTGGAAGATGGCAAAGATCCAAAAGTGATTTGTATCACTGTGGACCACTTGAAGCTCCTTACGACTGCCAAAGACAGCCGAGCCAACAGGTACATTAATGAACGGCTCAGCCTGAAAAGCCACCTGCCCGGATACGTGCCTCTGGAATACCTGGATTTCTGCGTCAGGGGCAAGTTTTGTCAACTGGCACAAGGAAACAGAGGCCTCATTGTCGTCAAGGGCTCGGATCAGAGAAAGATTTTAGAAAAGCTTCGACTTTTTACCATCAACCTGGAAATATTGCCCCATTTCCGGGATTTGAATGACCGCACCCTGCCTGACCACCTGCATGATGAGGTGCACGAGGATTATGATATATGCGAGTGCACCATGGTGAAATCGTATCGATTTGCACGATACCTGAAGCATTTTAACAAGCTGCAGGCTGAATGCAAAAGACAGACGGTCCATCTAGTAGAGTGAGTCAAAAAAAATTTTACCGAAAAAACGGGGATCGAGTCTTCACAAGAGTCGACTCGGTCCCCCTTTTTTCAAGACACACAATATGCTAACATTGGATGGCATCTTTTTTAAAACATGCACCAGCCAATAGGAATCATTTCACATGACATCATTAGAGTATTAATTACACCAAGATTGGAATAATATATAGTGATGCGTCGCTTGTTTAACTTAATTGATTAACCCAATCCCTGTACCCAATTTCAATTACCCAGGTTCTACTATCACATCGCATCATAGCTTAAGTTAAAATTAAACACTAAATCCTCTAAAAACAATAAGACAGTACACTAAATTAAAAGGCCATTCTTTAAATAACTGTTAATTTATTTTGAATTAACAATTTTAATTTTGGGTTAATTTACAAATAGTTGCATATCAAAATTCTACTTAGCTTTTGAGAAAGGGAGGATTGAAAGGAGTGAAAACATGTCTCCGCTCGAAGCCCCGCGGAGTCCAGTTCACGGCCTGGGTCTATGTTGAGTCTCTGGGTCCCAAGTTTGTGTGTCTCTGAAATCGGGGTGCATCCCATTTTTATTTGGCGTCCTTTTGCACCGATATACTAGAGCAGTGCTTCTCAAACTGTGGGGCGCGCCCCCTGGGGGCGCTATGACCTTATGAGGGGGCGCGAGCATATCGAAAATAAAAGATTTAAAAAATAATTAGTTTACTGGAATGAATTAAAACAAAATACTTTCAGACATAATAAAAAATGCACTTTTGCTCTGATATAATTTATAGGCGATATTAAGCCATCAAAAATAAAAACTTCTTCAATACCTAATTAGCTATCTTTGATCCTGTAACCAAATAAAAAACTTTTATTTGATTTGCTGTCATCCAGTGTTGAGAGATTTTTTTATTACGCTTTTTTTTATAACCTAACATACTACTCTTTCAGAGAAAAACCAGATCCCGGACCCAGAATCGAAAAACTTTAGGAACATAAAAAATTCATCATTGTCATTATTTTTGAAATACTGCACATTATAGCTGTAATCTGTTTGACCTTCTAAGTTATTGGTACAGTTAGTTATGACCCCTCTCTTACGTGTTCTCTCTTGCGCTTTTTTTCATGCAAAAGAGTTTTATGATATTTGGAAAACCACGGAGAGCACACACAGTCACACAAGCACATGAAGGATTACTTGGCCAAGACATATTTTTATAAATATTCTCGTAGGAGAGCCAGCATCAGTAGAGTATGTAAAATAGGAGAACAAATTTTTCCACTCTGCCACAAGCACAGGGCTTTCGGATACCCGAGGTCCCCATCTCGTCCTCAATCACTCAACATAAAAAAAAAAAAAATTCAAGAAGCATTGTCTAAAAAAAAAAAAATTTAAAACAAAAAAATTTGCACACACACAAAAAAACGAACAAGAAAATTGCACGTTAATCCTAATTTCTTAAACGTTGCGAAAGGAAAGAGAAAATGAAAAAAAAAGTTCAACTACTAACAACTACAATTAAATTCATGTTCCAAACAAATAATTATCGAATGAGATATGGGTCACCAAACAATTCACAAGGACAACATATATAAAATAACAAATAGAAATAATCTAGTAATGACAAAGAAACATGTGCCACTAAGTAATAAAAAAAAAATAAGACGAGTAACGCATAGTAAAATCAAAAATTGCATATATAACAGCTTCGCTACTCACAATAACCACACATATGCGCATCGAACAAAATACTTTGTGATAAGAAATAAGTACTAGTGAAAACATATATAATCAATACAAACATGGCACCCAGAACCAGACACCTCATAATCGTTTAGCATCGAAATCCTGACACGACTAATGTGAAATGCATGTCCCAGACCACCAAACAAAATTACTATTTTAACCCTCAACAGTACACAAAGCATAAGAAATTGCAGTGGCTCACCAAGAGCATCGATAACAATCTTTCATAAAATTAATTAATTTAAAGTAAAAATTTAGAAATTGAAACGATGGGTGTGCATAGGTGAAAAAAATTTTATAACCTCCGAGAATGCTTAATAGCCTAAGAAATTAAAAAATTCACTACAAGCATTGGTTACAATTTGGTTACAATTGAAAGTTTAAATAAATAATGTTATTAATTCAGATTTGCAAATTAAAATCTTTAAATTAACGATTAGTATAAAAGGTAAAAAAATTTATAACCTGTAAGAATGCTGAGTAGCCTAGGGAATTTAAAAATTCACTACAAGCATTGGTTACAATTTGAAATTAGGAAAAAAAATTAATGTAATTAAATTCAGAATCGCAAACGATGAGTGTGCATTTGATCAGGATGCATCCCTAATGTTTACAAAGGCAGAAAGAAAAAAACCATTCAAATCCGATTATAAAAAAATATCTATATCGATTAATACTTTTAAAAATTTGAGAGAAAAAAAACAATTTCTTCTACATTCAAATACATGCGAATTTCCATATTGGGAAATGAATTCCAGAAATCGCAAGTGCAGTTGAAAATTTCAGAAAAAAAAATAAAAACATACAATTGATAATGCGACCCATGACATATGAGGCGATACATACAGAGTAAAGTAATTTTACTAAAAATTATTGCAAGTGCTACACATAATTAAACATAAATTCTAAGAGAAAAAAATATCGCTTAACTAATCAACATAACTTTTTAACATTCTATGTAATACAATGTATCAATTCTAGATAACAAAAAAAAACTCAAAATGTTTCACTATACGCGCAACAATGTACAAACACAAAAACAAAGAACTGCGATTTCCAACAATACCGCAAACTCAATCCATCGATAATCAGCGAATTAACAACTCCAATATCATTCTATAACACTAACTAAACTTATCTGCAACTTCCAATTAATTAATCGACTTTTCCACAATACCAAACTAAAAACCCATCTTTGCTCATCAGCTTATTTACTCGAAATCTCACATAATCCTCAACTCGAACTTTCCTAGATTCATCTCAAAACATTCTTAAATATACCACACAATCATTAATTCAACTTATCTATGTTCATCAACTTAATTACTCGAAATCGTACAGAATCCTTAACTCAAATTACCTTCTCTACATCAAACAACTTTCTCAAATATACCGTATAATTATTACAACTAAATTTTCCATTTCCAAATCAATTGACTCTCGAATTAACCACATACTTGCGAACGCAAACTTATCTAACTCCATAAAAAAAAACTTTCCCAATTATTCAACAAATTCATCAGTTTAAAATTTTTCTATCTCCTTCGAATAACTTTCTCAAATATTCCACAAAATCCTGAACTCAACTTATCCAACTCCTTTAACAATTAATAAAACAAAAAAAATTTACACCTAATCATCTTCAACATTTTCAAACCAAAAAAAATTTATCAAACTCAATATCTAAAACAAACAATACTAAATCAAAATTCTCTTCGCCAAAACCAAACTCAAAGCTAACACAACTACGCGTACACAAAACATAAAATTTAACAATACCATTATCTGACCAAAAACTTATTTCCAAATAACAATGCAAAACTACAATTAAAATCCAAAACCCTAAAAAAAAAAAAAAAATTAAATCAACCTCAACACTCAATTCAATAACCTACCCAGGCGCTACCATTAATCAAAACAAGTTAAACTAAATCAACAAAAATACTATATCAACATCAACCATAACATTAAATTCCTAGTACAGTTTAGCACACAACCGAGACACAATGATTGACTGCACATTCATTTAACATAACCACAATTAATCTAACCCAAAAGAAGTACTATATCGACATCAAACAAAACATTCAATTCCTATTACAGTTTAGCACACAAGCGAGACACAATTATTGACTGCACATTAATTTAACCAAACCACAATTTAACTAAAGCCCTGAGTAAACAAAAAAAAAAATTCCAAATCTATAGCAAAACAAACAACACAAAATTAAATGAGCATTGAAACACCTAACGGAAACACTAGAAAATTTTAAATTAAACTTAGCAATCATATAACAGAACAAAACAACATGAGCAAAGCAAAGTTAATTTTCAACATAATTTCTTAGGTAAAATATTCAAACAACCATCTCTATCCATATCTTAACAAGCATAAATTCCAATGATATCATTATTCAGTAATACACAGCCACTTAAAATTAATACACTAACACAAATTATCACTAAAATTGCTTCTGATAAAATACCGCTACCAAAAAATTAACATTGTATGCAAACTCAAAATTTAACACGAAAAGTACACAGTTATACAATCAAATCAGCATGAACTAACTTATTCAATAAAGGAACCTTTTTGTATGAAAAAATTATTTAAAATACTCGATAATAACCGCAACACAAAATTGTTTAATAAATAAAAATGTCAATTATGTATGTATAGTAACAACATTCAAATTTCATGACAGGTGTCCATAGACCCCAAAATTTGATCTTTGTAGCAAAGATAAATTAAAGCTTAAAATTTATAAAATTAAAATTGACGTACATACATGAATCGCAAAGCAAAATTAAATAACAATCCTATTAAAAACAACAAATCTTATATATTGCACAAAACACATAGCATCAAAAAATATTTTATCTAGAGCTAAAATTGATATCAACCACATACATCATTATGTCCTTTAAGCATCAAATCAAAACATGAAACAAACTGCATAAAAAAAATTTGAGCTAGAATTCATTAAAAAAAACTAAGTACAAAATTTGATCTCTCTAAAACATCAAACATGACATAAAACACACACAAGTGCATAAAAAAATCTGAGCTAAAAATTCATTAAATAACCAATTAGAACAATGTCTCACTTAAACATCAGAAAACGACATGACACAAGTTGCATAGTTATCAAAAAAATTCCAGCGGAAAGTATGTGAATTAAATGTAAGAGGAAAACCAAAAAAATCCATTTTTTTTAATAAAAAAAAAAAAAACGCTAAGTAATGTTTAGCTAAGTTTCATACATATTTGAAAAATGCAATATAAAAAACAAGTTGTAATTAATCATGATGCAGGATAGAAGATTTCCACAAAATTCGACAAAACAAAATATGACGAAAGAAAGCCTATTGCGTCGAGAAAAAAAATTATTATCATCGAGTAACTCCGAGAGAAAAGTAACAAACAACAACAAAAAAGGGGGAGAATGGCGACCCTATAGAGAAAAAGAGAGGCTGAATATCTGATCTCGCTTGCGACAGCAGGGGGCGCGAAGGAGAAAATTCCTCCTAAAGCGCCGGAGTGAACCAACATCCAGTTCCACCCATGTCAAAATGCGTACATTTCATTTGACATGATTAACCCTCTGACTGGATGACCCGCTAATTGAATTTCACTTCGAAAACGATCTACTTTTCCAAGCTAGCTTATCCGAAAATGTTCCGATAAATTTCGCGAACTGCTTCAAAAACGAATGGCAATTTAATGCCTTCCCCTGTTAAAATCGCAGGCTGTCCTAATTGGTTTTGCAGGGGATGATTTTATGGCTTTTCGGTCTCTGTGTTCTTCGAAACGGGAGGTTTCTCATTCACAGCTGTGGCCTAGGGCGAGGATTGTGAAATGGACATTTTCTACACTTCACGGCCAACAGAGAGTTCACCCAATTTATTGCAAATATATATTTCATATATTTGGAAAACTTGCTCAATTTCTGATCTAAAAACCAATTAGGTTTTAAGAAATTTTAATTTTCTGAGCTTTGATTTTAAATTCGGTTTCATTTTAAAGCATTTTTGCATTCCTAGATTGAATTAATTAAAAATATTTTTTAACACAATCCAATATTTCGTGTGAAACATCAATTAACTACAATTTTAGTTTCTAAAATCATTTCTGTTTGCTCATGTTTTTGAGTTTTCTCACATTTACTTAATTAAGATTGATTTAAAGACCAATATATTTTTTGACACATAGTTTATATAATTTAAAAGCTCTTTACTTTGTTTTCATTATTTTTTCGTTTTGAAAAATGCCATGACCAAAATGTACGCAGGCTACTGTGATAAATAATACTTGAAAGGGATGGAATATGACTGAAAATGGTAAATCTAAAATTCAGCTTTTTCAGGTAATATTACAATTAGACTACAGAATGCAAATGTTGCAGAATGAACTAAATATTTCCCTGATGTACCACAAACTACATTATAATAAATCTATTGTAGTTCTACATTGCAGTATTTGAAAGTCATGCTACAAAAACTTAAACTTGCTTAACTGCCATGATGGGGGACTGAGAAAAAAATAGATATTGTTTACAAACTTGGTGATTTCTGGATTACGTTTGTATAACTACTAATTTCTATATAAATATTTTGCATTTAAAACTCTTGTGAATATATAAGGTTCTGATAAAAGTGAATAATTTATCAAATTAACAGTTGTTATCAATGTTATGTCTTAGAATATTTTGAATTAAAAAAGATATTTCAGTCATATTTATTTCAAGTAGCATTTTCATGTAGAGCATAAGTTGGATAGTAACAGATTGAAAAATTAAAGCTTTACAGGCAATGGAATTTTTTTTTGCCTTTACAAATTTTAAATATGTTTTTCTCAGATTTTTAATTTTGAAGATGAGAGTGTTTTCTAATCCCTAAGGCGTTTTTCCTGTTCAAGATAGAGTCTTGAAATATCTTGTAAATGTTCCCTTACATATGTTCTATAAAAGTTCATATGGATTTAGGTCTGAGAGCTCTAGTTATTTTTTAAAAATATCTTAATGTTAATATTTAAAAAAGTTGGGTTTTTTCAGGTTTAGCCATAAAAATAATTATTAAAATTCAACAAAGAGATATATTTTAAATTTTATACTTTTTGTTTCCAATAATCTAAGAAATATTAATCACTTACAATAATTAAATATTTTTAATAATTTAATATTTTAGAAAAGTTTTAAAAATTTCAAAACTGTTCAATGCTTTAAAATTGTGAAATAATGGCTTGTCAAACTAACCTATTATTTTCAGAATCAATATAATATTACAATTTAAATATAAAACAAAAATTAATTTTACTGTGACAAACTGTTTATGACTTCTACTCATATTGTAAAAAGAATGAAAGATAAATATATAACATAGTGGCAGTAAAAACACATTCATAAGATGTTAAAATCCTGTCCCGATACAAATTTCAATGCATTTTCCAAACTGTAGCTAAAAACAATTATATGTTTATTAGGACAGAAATTATTTATATTTAGATATATTTTCCTTATTAAGTACATAATGAATAATGGCAAGATAATTTGTAAAATCCTGAAAGATTTTAATGAAGAAAAAGCCAGACATAATTTTGGATAGTTAGAAATTTAATTATATAATACACAAATATGCATGTTTTAAAAGAAATAAGTTGGCTAAGAAAATGAAATTTACTAAAAATTTCCTGAATAAAGTAAATCAGATTTCATCCTCAAATACATATAATTGTAAGAAAAGCTTTTATTAAATTTACAATTAGTTACAAAAAACCTTTAATAAAAAATAATTTTAACTGGTATAAATTGCAAAAATATCAAAGAAGTATGAGAAAGACACATACATGTCGTTTACAGAAATGTCAGTGTGATTTTTTTCGAAACACGACACTGCACACAGTCCAACATTACAGTCTTTACATTGAAAACGAGTTTCTTTCCGAATGCGTTTTCCATTATCATTCATCTTAAGGTTGCATACCACACATTTTCGCGATGTTTTTTTGAACAGTCACTTTCTACATATGAAGGGAAGTGCCTTCAAACTAAGTGGACTACATTTTCAGAAATGTTAGGGGAAGCAAAGTTTCGAGAACTAGAATCACTACCTCCTTCTTCTATCAATCGCGTTCTATCAGTTTCATTCGAAAACCAATATGATTTAAAATCCCGCCATTTGTTTTAAAGATAACGAAGGAATTCCACACAATTTGATTTAACAAATGTCGAAAAATCTTCTGGTAGTATTTTCGCTGTTGATTTCGGGCAACAGGATAGTAAAATAGACACTGATCTGATCTATCAACACCCCCCATGCTGTTATTATAAAACACCACGGCTTTTGGTTTCAGCTTCACAGAATCCCCCTTCTTAGCTTTCACTTCCATCACATGTCAGCGTTATGAAAAGTGCTAAGCATATGCACAAGGGTTTTTATCCTTCCACTTTAAAACACACATTTTACCCTTTTGGAAGGCTATAATCTCCCCTTTCTTCAGTGTAGAACTTTTAAATGAAACGGGTAAACCTTTTCGGTTTGGTCGTAAAGTTCCACAGATATCCGTTTTACTGTCAATCAGTAATTCCGCTAATTCAGGTGATGTATAGAAATTATCAGTGGATAAACAATAGCTTTTCCCCTTCAATTCGTGGATAAGAGTCAGGACACTTTTCGTCGAAAGACCATAATCGTTATAGTTTTCGTTGAAGGCAGTACCTTTTCCCGTGTATATCAACGAGTTCCAAATGTAGCCACTTTCTGATTCGCATAACTGAAACAATTTAATTCCAAAACGAGCTCGTTTTTTGAGGAATATATTGTTTCCAACTTAATCGACCTTTATATGCTATCAGCGATTCATCCACTGATATATCCGGTTTCGGTACATACAGATTTGAACTTATGTACTATTAGATTGTGAAACTCTCTTATTTTTTTTAGCTTCGTGTTATGATCTAAATCGCTACTGGACTCATTATTTGCAAAGTGCAGGAACTTCATCAAAAGTCCATAGCGCACCTCACCCATCACTTTTCCAAAAAATGGAGTGGATAGAATTGGTCTTTTCGACCAAAACCACTGTTCCACAGGTTTTTGTACTACACCTTGTAGGAGCAACAGAGCGATAAATCTTTTCATCTCTTCCTTGTTCGTATTTTTCCATTTTAGAGCCCTAGAACCAGGTGTCAATTCTGCATTTTCAAAGAATGATTCGGCGTATCTATTTGTTTCCTCTACAATAAATGAGAACATTTCATCGTCAAGGAACAGGTTGAAATATTCAAAAGGATCTCCAGAATCCCCGATACATACTTTTATTCCTGAATTTCCAGTAAATGGAAATTTAGGATGACTCGGTAGAGGAGAGGTAACATCTATTTGACACCAGTCTCTAGCACTATCCAAGCAATCATCATCAGACTCACTTTCAGAGGATGAAAATTCTTCATCCAAACTTCTCTCTTCAATCAAACATTCATTTTCAGAATCACTCTTCATTTTTAAGGTAAACCAAAAAGCCCTTCTTAAGAGGATTCGAAAAGCAAATGGTAGATATATATATATATTTATTTAAGCTTTTATAAGAGGAGTTTTCCAATGAAATTTGGGAGAGATTTTGGTAAGAAGCAGTAAGACCAATAGAAATGGAGATTATTGTTTGGAATAGACTACTCACGAAAAATAGTGGTGATTCAGGCAGGAACGGGCATCACCGCGTCAAAAGAGAAAGATAAACTAATAGGAAAACGGCTTTTCCTTTCTTGGAAATTCCGTTGAAAGGAGCTCTGGACGACCACCCACTTCCTCAAGAGTTGCCGAATTGTTTTCCAAATGGAAGATATTATCGGTGTAAATGACGTGTTTCGGATACTGACACATATAAATGTCTGTGTTTGTGCCGTGTACATTTTTCAGTTAAAATTTACACATCAGATAAAACGTCAATAAATCTTTTATGTTCAAAGCTTATCTATCTCGACGTTCAAATCTTTGAATACGCAATGATACTGGATAATATTTGTTACATAGTAATAATTTTATGTAAATTTTCTAGTAATTTACTTCTAAAATCTAAGTATTTCTTTTCCCTTAATTTCTTATACAAATATTTTATCCAAGTTTTTAATGTTTAACGACTAAATCGTAAATATAACAAACAACAGTCAAATATCACGAGTGCAGACGGTGTTCGCTGATATTTGAGTGAGAAAATTACAGCAGCATAAAATGCGACCTCGTTTGAATTATATCTAATGTGCATATTTGGAACTGTTTAGCGTACTCGGATTAACTCAAGTGCACACGTCAAGGGTTTATATTGCATTCTAAGTCAACACGGTGGCTACTGAAGAGCGACTACGTATATATATATATATATATATATATAATTTTGAACCGCGGTTAAGTGACGAGGACGATACCTGAGCTGATAACTCCCCTTCCAAACCTTCCACATCACACCAACGTGAGGACTTTTGACGTCGACGTGTTTAACGTGCATCAGCTCCTCTTCAACGCTAAACTTTTGTGGTACCATGGCTCGAACACTGGACACGAGTTCATAACCATGACCATCAGGATACCGTGACGCAAAAGAAAATAGCAAGTTTGAAAGAAATGTAATGGAGAAGTATATTTGAAGAAATAACTTCAAAACTTAACGAAAAACTAAAATATCAAAATTTATTTTAGGAATAATAGTGAATATAACTTCGTACACCTAAAACCACTTTACGCAGTGTATTTTGAAAGTGAACGTTTCCCCTTTTAGAGAAACTTACTACAATTATGTCAAATTCCTTTCGTTTTGCTCTAAGGGGATCCCGAAACAACGTAATTTTTTGATACACAAAATTACTTATGGTTGAACCTAATACAATTCCCTACAAAATGAATGAAAACCCTTTTTTATCATATAAATTGTGTTTGAATAGGAGATGGTTAGTTAATAAGAACATTTAAAACGTGTCGGCAATCTATGGACCTGTGGCACTTGGTACAATTCTTAGTGGCACTCAGCATTACTCTACAAATTTGTCAATTCTTGACTGGATGGAAGTTGATAATAGACCTTATTTGACAAACATCTTCTGAGTTATGGACATTTATGGAACTACAAAATAATCTGAAAGATAATTCTAAGGATAAATTTACAGCTATTTTGTAAATAATTGAGTGTTATTGCTAGGGGATTTAATTGTATAAAAAGAAAATTGCATGTACTCTGCTTCCCACTTATGATTCGGCATATCAAAGTAAAAAATCTTTCCTAATATGAAAAATATTCCGACTCCGCAAAGAAATTGTTTAACAAAACTGAATGCTCAGAATTGTGTCATGCATTATACCCCTGGTTTTGCGATATGAAAGAAGAGTCGTGAAAGAGTTAATTCGCATTACAATTTTTATTTAACTGTAATGAAGGGAATCATTTATATTTCACTTTGTCTATTTCTTATTTAAGTAAATATGTTGGAAACAAACATTTTTAATTTTTTTTTATCTTTGTTGAAGAAATAGTAACATTTTATATTTTTTTATGTTAATAAATGTATTTTATTGATCCATAATTAATATAAAATATAAAACTGTAAATCTAAATTATTTACCGCTATTCTTTAAATCTGCAAATATTACCGTAAGAATCGAAGGATTTCAAAAATTTCCTACTATGTGGCATGCTGAATGATACTGACAGATTGGTTTGGCACGTCTTAGCTACACAGTTGCCGCCCCTGATTTAAAATGTTGGGTAAGATAACCATTATATTTTTAAAATTTTATAAATATACAAAAGGAGAGTAATTTTTCAATACATGTTTTAAATGGAGTAAAGTTTACGAGAATGAAATATAAAATTGCGTTAAAATTATTGGTACTCTATCAACCGTACTTCTTATATATATATATATATATATATATATATATATATATATATATATATATATATATATAAGAAGTGCGTCGATAGAGTTCCGTAGTTACTGCCAACTCGTGACAATGAATAGGAAACTAAGTTCACAATTCATTGTTATTAAAATATATGAAATTTTACATGACTTATTTTTGTATTTGTTATTTTTTTATTCCTTATTAAAAGCAACAAATGGGAGTTCATTACCTGCCAAAACTGCAGAGGCCTGGTTGTTTACTCCACAAGCTCCTACCTTATGCTTCTCTGCCCTACTAAGTAAAAATGCCGTCTTCTGCTCGTCAAGATCATGAAAGTGCAGATATTGTTTTCCATATATTTTAAATATTATTTTTCTAACTTCTACATCAGCCTTTTAATAGTCTACACTCCTGCAAAGAAGTCTGAATTCAAAACTATAAAAACATATTATTCCCAACAATGTCATTTATACCTTTATTTTTTATAATCTATGAATGTGTTAAGCTATTAATTTGTTATCGCGACTATTTAATATTAAATGCGAAAAAAAAACGAATAAGTTTCAAACTGAAACTTAAATTGAATTTTTCAAAAATTGTCATCGATATTCTCATAACTTTTACATATTGTCATTTTAGCATATCCCACATCTATCTTCTATGCAAAAATCTATTATAAGTTCATCAAATGTTTCAGCATATTTTTACTCATAACATGCAGTTTTCAACCACATTGTGAGGCCACGGTAGCCTAATGGTCAAAGTAACGGACTCGTAGCTGACGTGTCATCATTTCGACCCCAGCACCATTGAAGATCCGCCGTGTAAGGGAGCGATGCTCAAACGTCATCCTCGTCACTTGACCAGGGTTTAAAATTACGAGGTCCGTCTCCAAGTGAGAGAATATTAACGTCGCACTGTTCAGCTACACGAGGGCTTTTAGTGATGGACCTTGTAATTTTGAAAAATGGTCAAATGACGAGGGCGACACCTGAGCTGGCACCCCCTCTCCTAACTACCACACCAACGAGAGGACATTTCAGCTCTCGATAGATTTAACGTGCATCGCTGCCCTACACTGCGGGTCTTTTGTGGCGCTGGGCTCGAACTCGAGACATGCCAACCATGATTCGATACCTTGACCACCTGATACCCCGGCCACAGGTCCGTCGCCGAAAGCCCTCAAGTAGTTAAGTAGAGAAGAGAGAGAGTGCGACTTTAATATCACCTCACTTAATTAAATTATATGAAATTTAAGGAATACTTGAAAAAATATTAGAAGTCGAATATATATGTATATATATATATTAAAAAATTAATCATATGATAATTTTAAATATCCAAAGAATTATTAGTATTTATGGTAAATATATGTTTTTCAACTGAGTATGTGAGACACGCATAAATATCTTTTTCGAAATTCCAATGCAGAATTTTAGTGGAGCTAATACAAAATTCCTAGTTTTGCATGGTTAAGATTATAAAAATGTCCAAATTTTAATAACCTTTTCTTCAGTCAACCACTAATGGAACATGAATGATGAGGGATTATGCATAAATATATATTTTTTTAACTTCAATTTAAAAAGGATCTTTATATTTATTTATATGCGCAAATGTTAACTCTAAATTTGTCCAGATGCTTTTAAATACTCTTTATTTGAAGATTCAAGTTAAAAAATATAAACTTGAAATTAAAATTCTCTTTGAATGAAATTAATGTTCAGACATTGAAAATTCAAATATAATTTGTTATCTGAACAATACAAAACAAGGGATTCTATGTAAGATGCCCTGAATATCTGGCTTTAAAATTATGAAAAACTAAAAGATTTAAATAGGGGTTTTTTTAACAATACATATAAATTTTTTGCAAATAATGTAATACAGAAGCTTAAAAATTATTCATGTTTAGAAGTGTCCGAAATTTTAAAAGATTTTAAATTTTGAACCTTTTTTTTTTTTGACACATAACAAAATAATCATTTTTAAAAAAAAATCCCTGAAAGTATTGATTAAAGTAAGAAAAATGAAACAGTAAATTATCCTCAATGTTTTAATATATAATTTGAATTTAAATACTACAGATATTTTTTAAAACTTAGACATACATTATAAAAACTTAATTTCATTTGAGAATTTTAAGGTAAAGAAAAAAATGAGAATTCTCAAATCGTTGACACGCTATTTGTGTAAACTTTAGGTTGAAGATGTTAGGATTGCCACAGGAACCGGTCTCCCCGTCGTGACCATAAAAGTTTCCCCTCAATGCCCATTGTGTCTCCCCGACCGTCTCTAATTATCTTTCAAGATCGTAAAACTTTAAAGGGGGAAAAAATTCGGAAAAATACCACCTTACCGGTTTTCAACACATTACTTGAAGGGGAAAAATCTGTTTGGTTCATTTTTGGTGAGTCCCCGGCCTTAGGAAAATTCAGTGTGGTCCGTTTTCGAAGCCTCTTTAGTACGGTGGAAAAAGCCGTGCTGTCCAATTAGAGGGTTAAATTTCATTTGTGGATGACCCCTGTCTAAATTGTCTCTCTGGGATGGAATGAAAAATTTTCTCTCGTCCCGTGCTAAAATATTTTTTGGGAGAAATCTGAAAAGTTTTATACTGTCCATTCCTCTTAACGTCCCTGGGATACTTTGTGTCCCTTTCAAATCGAGATTCTAAAAACAACGTTGGGATAAAAAATGGGGTGAAAAGTGACACAATTCATACAAAAAGAGCCGTTTTAACGTTCCTTTGGGATGGAAATCTGAAAGCATGGTTTGGATAAAAAGTAGGAGAAAAGTGGACAAGAATCATGTAAAAAAGAGTCGTTTGAAACGAAAAGGAGGAAACCAAAATATGGTGTGGAGATCGATTCAAATGAGAGGGTTTCAAGTGACATGGTTTCAAAGGAGAGGATTTTCATTTCAAAGGAGAGGGTTTTCGATTCAAATGAGATGATTTTAAATGAGAGGGTTTTCGATTCAAATGAGAGGGTTTCAAATGAAATGGTTTTCTTTTCAAATGAGATGGCTTTCGTTTCAAATGAAACAGTTTTCATGATTAATTTCAAGTGAAATGGTTTCAAATGAGACGGTTTTCGTTTCAAATGAGATGATTTTCGTTTCAAATGAGATGGTTTCAAATGAGACAGTTTTCATGATGAATTTCAAATGAGAAGGTTTCAAGTGAGATGGTTTCAAATGAGACGATTTTCGTTTCAAATGAGATGATTTTCGTTTCAAATGAGATGGTTTCAAATGAGACAGTTTTCATGATTAATTTCAAATGAGACGGTTTCAAATGAGATGGTTTCAAATGAGACAGCTTTCATGATGAATTTCAAATGAGAAGGTTTCAAGTGAGATGGTTTCAAATGAGACGATTTTCGTTTCAACAAAGGTCGTTTTCCATTTCCAATCATTTTTTGAAAGGGTCACGGTGCTCAACAATTTTTTAGACCGACTGTATAGTAACATCGTCCATATAAACCATCACGAAACGCCCAATAATTAGTTTTAATATAATATCTATGGCCTTTTGGAAATTTGGCGCCACCCCTGAAAGGCATTCTGAGGAATGCTAAGGTGCCATTGCGAGTTATAAACGCGGTTTTCTGGATATCTTTCGGACTAATCGCCAATTGAAAATTACCACTTTTTAAATCCAATGTCGACTTGACGCCGGTATGCGGAATGTTACTGATTAGATCATCAATCACCGGTAATGGATATTGGGGGTATTTAGCTATGGCAATAAGTTTGCAATAGTTAATCACGAATCGATACGCCTCTTGAGAATCTGGAGGAAGGTCATTAATCTTGCACGTTAAAACTACCGGTGACGCGTATGGGGACTGAATAGGACGGATTTTACCCTCTTGTAACATTTTCTCAATGTGATAATCGATTGTTGATCTTGTTTGACCTTGTCATATCTGTAGGTTCTCGACACTACCGGTCCCTTGTCCCCAGTATCAATTTCATGGTAAAAAACATGAGTTAACCCCCGGCTGATCTGAAAATAGCCCTTTAAAACCATTAAATAAATTCCTTAATTTTCGCTTTTGCCCTTCACCGAGCTTTCTATCTGATAGATCAATGTCGACTGGCTTTTCCACTTTTGGCAACTGCTTAATTTGGACATTTGGAATGATCAGAGATTTATGATCGAAATCTAACGTCAATTTGGACTCCTTCATAAAATCAATGCCTAAAATGCATTGATACTGCATATTGTTAAGAATGTGAAATTCCCAGGGTTTTTCTAGAATTCTCGGATCCGAATCTGTAATTCGACCCGACCTAAGTGACAATACAAAGCTCCTTGGGCCGTCACTACTCTATCTTTCGTCTTTTGACGAGGTCGATACGAAAAATATTTGCGATAGACCTCTTCTGATATGAAAGATTTCTCCGCTCCCGTATCCCAAAGGATTGTAATGAATGTCTCCTTTAAAAGAATGGGGACATACGGTAAATCTACTGGAGTCATTCGTAATGAGGATAGCCTAATAGTTCGGTGTTCCGAATCTGGAGGATTTTCTGTACATCGCGATCGATCACCCCCATACTCGCATCGATCGCTAAAGTTTAAATATCTGTTTTGATCATTCTGACCCCTGAAAGTACTATTCCTTGAACCACCTTGTTGACCGCCTTGATTGAGGAATCGATGATCCGATTGACCACCTCGGCGTCGACCATCGATTCTCCGATTATCTGCAACACCTTGAGTCTCAAATCTATTGAACTCTCTCCGTGGTCTGCTATTGTCCGAATATCTATTGTTACCTCTCGTTTCCCTCCAATTTTCCTGCCGATTCCTGTTACGGAAACGATTGTTCACGCTTGGGTTTGTATCTCGGGATTCCCAACTCGAACCTCTGATCTTTCTATTTAGAAACCTTTCTTCATACTTATCAATTATTTGTAGAAGGTTAGATGTGGTTTGCGGATGCCTAACCTCTACATAATCCAAAATCTGAGGTTCTAACCTACTAATAATATGATCGATCAATTTTTCCTCCGTCATTTCGAGTTTTAAGATTTTGTGGATCTTTAATAAGTCATGCGCAAAATCCGGCGGTTTTTGGTTATGCTTTTGAGATGATAAATAGAAACGCGTTTCTAGTTCCGACCTATTTCTAACCACGGGGAACTGCTCTGACAAAACTTGCTTTAAGTACGCGTAATCTATCACCTTGTCTTCAATGACCCTATAAACTAGAACCTCAAACCAATCTAGTTCCCGTCCTTTGAGATGACCCTTTAAATATGCACAAGCTAGTTGTGTGGGTATCTCGTAATATGTTAAGTTATTATCTATATTTTCCAAGAATTCTGCCACATTCTCCAGCCCCGAAAAATACTGCTCAGGCATGATTCGAAAATTAGATCAGACTCTAAACTCGGGATTTACTCGTTGGGAGCCACTGTGGAGACCCCCTGGGTCTCACCTTGGACACCAAGATTAATTTGAGGCAAAGAACCACTAAGAGCCATTTTGAATAATAATAATATTTTTTATTTTCAATTTCTCAAAAAAACTCTAATAACATATACTTTTTTATGTTACGTCATCTAAAGGGATTTACCTTTATATTAAATTAAATTGCGAATAATGCAATTAATTACTAATTAAGCTTAAGATAAAGTAAGGTCTACCGAAATAGGAGATCCGAGAAATACACGTACTCGAATTCTTAACTCTCATTAACTTAACTAATTCGACTAAACTGACGCTTATTTTAAGCGTACGTAAATTATATTTACCGCTGGCTATATTAGCTTTCTGGTACTTCCGTCGAATAGCAGAACGACGTCTTCATGATTCTAATATCCTGGAATCCTCTAATATTGCGGTTAAAGTTGCTGGTTCAATAGCCTTCCATCATCCACCTTGCTATCTTACAACGCTCGACTTAAAAATACCTTATCTAACTTGCATATCCCGTTCATCTTTTCGGAGTTGATTGGAAAACGCGAATTTATATTTCCCAAAAAGACGCCTAAGAAGATTAGTGGAAAGGTACCGTACAGATTCGTCACAATATATATATATATAATTTTACATTCTTGGTCCATGGTCCATGGCGAAGGGTATTATGCAGCTTCCCTTTAGGCGAGGAACCACTTGCGTGGAAGATTGACTAAACCTCATGCCTGTTGGTCCGCGGAAGGTATTTTATTTCCCTTCTACCACCTATTGGAAAACCAATAGAGGCATTCCACGATCCGCCACCTGGGGACGCGCCCCGTAGGGGTTACAGGCTCCTCCTAGGGCAGGGATGACGAACCTTTTGGATCAACGTGCCATTTTTTTCTATAGAAGTGTTAAATGAGGTACAGACGTGCCGTCAAATAATTTTTACTGGGGGTGATTATTGGGAAAATAATAAAACTATATACTAAGAACCCCCAAAACGCTATTTACTACGAAAAATACCTTTTGCACTGTATAATTGTAAATATTTTATTATACGTAAAATTCAAATTAAAGTAACAGTGCGAGTTCTGTTGTTGCAGATTTTGTGTGAATGTCAAATAACTTATATTGGGATTGTAAGATGTTACTTTTAGTAGAATGCATGCTCAATTGGAGTCATCTGCCAATCGGTTTTCAAGCAATTAATTATTTTAGTTGTGGTTCACACTTTTTGACAAGAGGATTTGCGATTTGTTTCAAAATGTCATTTTACATACGATGTTCTGCATACCGCACTATACATATTTCAGAATTTATTACACACACCACTTTTTCGCCTTTACTAATAATAACTCTAGATTGACCAAATTCAAAATTCTCTGTTACACTTACTATCTTGCCCTTTTTATTCTTTTGCTAAACTAACCATGTGAAATAACGCTTTAAAACCATAAATCTAACGCAAATAAACTTTAGAATAAAATTGTATCAATAAAATAGACTACGCTGTGCGTAGACAAACTTAACTTTTTAAGCAATTGTAGTCCACGACGTAACTAAGGCAAGACAATGGCAAACAAGTGTGCTCCCGCAGTACCTCGACTGATCACTCGCACTTGTTTGCAATATTTTGTAGTGAACGTTGTTATTTTGAAATAAAATGCAAATCATTTTAATCACTGGTGTGCCCAAAATATTGTGTCGCGTGCCATGAATGGTACGCGTGCCAATTGTTCCATTAATTTGCCAATTGTTCCATTAATTTGCAAGTGATGCCTGTCCCAGGGCATCACTTGCAAATTAATGGAATGAATGGTGCTGCGGAAATTGACTCACCATTTACACACTAATAACTTAATGCCCTCGGAGCAATTTGCTTTTCGTAAGGGTCACTCTACTGTTGACCAAATTTTTATATTTCTTTCAATGTCAGAATCACAAACCAACGAGACACACCATGGCAGCATTTTTAGATGTGTCAAAGGCCTTTGATAGGGTATGGAAATATAAGCTGTTAAGCAAGTGCTTTGGTGTTTTTGGCATTAAAGGTAAATCTCTGCTCCGGATCTCAAACTTTCTAAATCACTGAAGTTTTTGTGTCAACTTTCATGCTACTTTCTCGGATTCTTACAAAACCTATCAAGGATTTCCCCAGGGCTGCATTTTGAGTCCAACTTTTTTCTCATTATTTATTTCCGGGGTTGAAAAATATGTTAACCCTTCGCAAATTGGACTTTTCACTGATGATGTCGTTTTGTGGGGCAGTGATGCAAATATTAGCAAAATGGAATCCCAGCAGAATAAGTCCTTAGTAAACATTCAGGAATTTGCAGACAACCACAAAATTACTTTCAATGCTTCAAAGTCTACCCTCAGCCTCTTCACGACTAATAGGCATCTTTACAACTACTCTTCTGAAATTTTTCTAATGAGTGAGCGCTTGAATTACAGTAAATACCTTACCTATCTTGGTTTCACTTTAGACTCGGAAGTGAACTGTGGTAAACCTATTGATAAAATAGCCGATAAAGCAAGATAGAGACTTACGATCTTAAAATATCTTTCTGGCAGAGACTGGAGTTCAGACGCCTCCACACTTGGAATAACTTATACAACATTGGTTCACTAAGTCCTTGAATATGGGTACCAAATATTTCAAGTAGCATCTCCTACAAACTTGAAAAAACTGGAGAGAGTGCAACTCAGTGCTGAGAGGATTATCACGGGCCTTAGATATAGTTGACCTACTGACATAGTTCTGTACGAGGCAGACATCCAACCTCTTACTATGAGATTCGAAGTCAACTCATATAGGTATTTTAGCAAAATTAAAAGCTTTGGATCCTTCAATAGAACCTCTTCTTTCATTTTAAATTGGACAAGTAATCAACGTTTAAAGCGAGACAGCCCACTTAATTACATGCGTAAACATGGTTTTATTGATTTCAATGTTGACACATCTACACCTTTTAGCTGCACCACACCTATTGATTCTTTTAATCATGTTGAATTCCGGGAAGAATTTTTATTGACCAGTACTCTTAAGCATAGCAGCCATCCGGAATTACTCAGACAACTGGCACTTGAAGTAATAAATGAGATACCCGATCAAGCCTCGATTATTTACGCAGATGGTAGTCGTTTCGATACGGGTAGAGCAGGGAGTGGTATTTTTAGTAACACTCCTGGGAACGATGTTAAAATCAGCATCAGGAATCCTGACCACTGTTCCGTCTTTAGATCGGAATTCATTGCTATTAGTGGTGCTCTCAATTATGCTGTCAACTCTTATAACGACAGTATCTGAATCCTGACAGACAGCAGAAGCTCCATCCAATATTTGAAAAATTGGCCAAGTTTCACATATAGACTATACACATATTATTGAAGTATAACACAGTGTATTGACGAAATCTATGCAACCCCAGCTGAAATGTATTAAGCATAAGAATACTCTGGATTTTAATTTTTACATAAGTATTACAGTCTAAAAGGTTCATTTGTATTGATAGTATCCTGCTTATAAATTTAAGTCCTGAATAAATTTGTTGTATTTACAAATATTGACCCAAGAAGTGTACATCTATCAGTAATTAAGATCATTAAACCAAATAGGATTTTACATATAGACATTTGATTCTGTAGGATATTTACTTTCTAAAAGCAATAGAAATATTCAAAATTTTAATATAACCTTTTTCAATTCTCCATTTACCATTAAATGAATAACTTGAGAAACTGCTGTTCACAATAATCTACATTAATGCAAAATTCAGTAAAAAAAAAAAAAAAAAAGGTAATTTCAGAAAATAATTTCAAAATTATTTTTAATGGGTTAATTGTCCAAAATCACTGATATTTTTGTGTGACGTGTGTTGAAAGAGCAAATTTGGAGCACTTGTATATTATAATGTCGACTAATTTCTTCAAATCATAAAACCACCAAATGCTGCGATATACAACCAATAGTGGAAACTGTTCATGGTCATGTTTGAGCACAGTAATTATAGTGATTTAATTTTTTTTTAAAATTCGGATGTCTTTTGCTTGGCGAAATTAGTTGCAGTTTAATACGTATGCTCCAAATTTTGGAATGGTATGAGTATTGATTTAGCATTTCTTAGACAAAGTTTGAAGTAATTAATTTTATATTTGAAGTTAATATATTTTCAAGCATCAAAAAAAACTTTAGAGCAAGAATTCTGAATCTATTTTCTTAACGTTGTTTCATTTTCAATTTTTTTTTAGTATAAATATAAAGGGTGTTTTTTTAGAGGTATAGAACTTTAAATTGCAATAAAACAACGATGTATTATTCGATTGACATGAATTTTTTTATTCGAAAGATAATCTTGTGGCATTACATTTTAAATATGATTTCTGGCATAGGACGGCCACGGCTGGCTCGGATGTAGTCCAATCTGGACGTCCAATTTTCGATGACTTTTTCCAACATTTGTGGCCGTATATCGGCAATAACACGGCGAATGTTGTCTTCGAAATGGTCAAGCGTTTGTGGGATATCCGCATAGACCAATGACTTTACATAGCCCCACAGAAAATAGTCTAGCGGTGTTAAATCACAAGATCTTGGAGGCCAATTCGCAGGTCCAAAACGTGAAGTTAGGCGGTCACCAAACGTGTCTTTCAATAAATCGATTGTGGCACGAGCTGTGTGACATGTTGCGCCGTCTTGTTGGAACCACAGCTCCTGGACATCATGATTGTTCAATTCAGGAATGAAAAAGTTAGTAATCATGGCTCTATACCGATCACCATTGACTGTAACGTTGTGGCCTTAATCATTTTTGAAGAAGTACGGACCAATGATTCCACCAGCCCATAAAGCGCACCAAACAGTCAGTTTTTCTGAATGTAACGGTGTTTCGACATACACTTGTGGATTAGCTTCACTCCAAATGCGGCAGTTTTGTTTGTTGACGTAGCCATTCAACCAGAAGTGCGCTTCATCGCTAAACAAAATTCGCTTATGAAAATCGGGAACAACGGCAATATCGTTTTGGGCCCATTCGACGAATCTACGCCTTGCTTGATCATATTTAAAATGTAATGCCACAAGATTATCTTTCGAATAAAAAAAATTCATGTCAATCGAATAATACATCGTTGTTTTATTGCAATTTAAAGTTCTATACCTCTAAAAACACCCTTTAATTATGCATAAAAGGATACTTTAGATGCATAATCAGTGATAACGAAGTAACATGTCAACACATTAATCCAAATAAGTTTAAGTTCGGATGAACTGAAGCATATTTAACACTATACATACAATAGCTGGTAGAAATAGGTATGCAATAAGTGTTGGTTATGTTCAGTGTCAAAAAATCAAAAATTCCCATTAAAATAGAAGATAATGCTTCGTATATTTTAGAGGAACAGATTGTAGGAATTTTGTAATTACATAGTGTGAAATTCAAAAAAAAAAAAAAAGAAAATCCTTTGTTAATTTTATTTTGATGTAGTATATGCAATGTAAAGATTTATTAATAAAAACGTTGCTACATTGCCATTTTATATGTGTATTTGTTTTTTTTTATTCAAAACTTCTTTCTATAAGTTGCATGATTTAAGTATTTTAATTTGTTTTATGTAAATTCAGAAAGTTGATTGTATAGATTTAAGTTCTAAAATTTTAAAATTCTTAGGATGTTTCATTTAATCTGGATCCATACCATGTACAATTTCTCAAAAATACTATGAAAAGTTTTGTTGACAACCTACAAATATAATGCAGTCTCCTGTTTTTGCTTTTATGTTCCTATGTCACATATAGCTCGTTGTTTTTCTTGAAGATTTAATTAATTTTAAAGAACAGACAACACAATTACTTGTTTGTTTACTATTAATTGCTCGTGGTGGTGTTTAAAAATTAAAATTTTTATGTCATAAACCTAATGAGATAAATAAAGTGAGAGAAAATTTCAGAAATTCTGCATAATTTGACCTTTTTTTAGCTATTTAATCTGTGATTTAGGAGAGGATTTTCTTTAATTTTTTTTACAGTATCATTTTATTTGTTTGGGTTGATGACGTTTAATACTTTTTTCTTGTAAATAAATGGAAAAAGCCATTTATAAGGTTTCCAGATACTTTTATTAGATATTATCAATAAGATAAAAAATGAGATATAATAACAAGATATTTTGCACGTTAAATATTGGCAGTAAGATCCTCTATTTGTTCTCTATTTGTTCTTATAGTATGGTGTTACATTCATAGAGTCTGCTTTATTTACTTATAGTGTATGCAATGTTAAAATTAAGTGTCAATAAAAATTATGTATATTAAAATGAGTATGATTATTGAATAAAACAGTCCGATAAGAATTTTCTGCTTCATTATTCGAGACATTTTCATAAAAACAATTTAATTTGTTCTACTATAAAATAATGTTATTAAAAAGCCTATTTCTTTAAGCATGTCTCTTAATTTATTTTTAAAAAGTTAAGTGCATTTCTTTCTGAATGTTGGAGACAGGCATTTCTAAAAAATTCAAATCTTTTGAAGGGTAATAATTACAAAGGAAATCAGACAATGAAACATATCAAATGTTTGTTTATAATTAGATTATTTCAGATATTCCAAACCTTTAAATGGTGTTAAAAACAATTTCATTTCCATCACATAAGAATTCCTAATTATTTTTAATCAAAAACTTTCATTATTAACCAACTATTATTTTATACACTCTGCTTTCAAAAAGTATAAATCTCTTGTTAAACATTAGAAATAGGTATGAAAATTTTTAAATAAACAAAAATATCCATGTCATTTTGACAAATCTTATTATAAATTCATTTCCAAAATTATATTTACTTGCATTTCATGTTTCTGAATGCTCCATACTCTTCAATGAGAAATTATAGAGATAGTATTTCTAAAAACATTAAATATTTGTAGCTGGCAATTACTAAGGGAATCAGACAATGAAAGGTATAAACATTAACATTTCAAAATGGGACCATTTCATATCTACATGTTTCTTATAAACTACAATATTTTATGAATTTATGTGGAGTGATACACAATGTACCAATAAGTAATTGGACACAAATATGAGAAGTTTTTCCAAATTAAATGGTCTCAATTCTATACTGTAAATCATTCTCGTGCGTAAATAAACATAATAAACAACATGAAAACAAAGGACTTATTATAAGGATGCTAAAAATAACCTAGAACTATTAATAAATATATAAACAAACTGCAAGTAGCCGCCGGCTTCGCACACTTACAGCAAATGACAAATATACTAAACTGAAACAAAAATTATGCTAAAAAATTACGAGAAAAATGCTTCATACCTAATTATTAAACAAGGATAATGCAAAAATATAATAAAAAGAATAAAGTTTCAGAAATAAGCTTCACACACAAGAAGTAAACATATCAAGCATACGAAATTTACACACTGATTCAAATCGCGGGAAATGTTAGTATCCTCGTCACGTGATTCCGACTTGGTGTCTTATTGTTGTGAATCAACCTCATTGTACTAGAACTGTCAACTAGAGCCAAAGGTGTTTAATCGAATTGTAAATATTTTATTATATGTTTTAAACGTCTGTCGTAGTGAGTAGAACTGTGAGGAATATTAGTTAATACAGTGAAAAACAAAAGAACATTTAAGCAGCATTCACACCAAGGCTGCCAGCGTCGAGCGTTGAGCGTCTAGCCAATCAGAGACTTCATCTCGCCCGAGACGAAGTCTCTGATTGGCTAGACGCTCAACGCTCGACGCTGACAGGCTTGGTGTGAATTCAGCTTTAGGACTGTGAACATTTGAACTGTGTTTGTGTATGTGCATTTCATTGGATACCTCTGCGTGTAGAAGGGAGTTCCACGAAAGAAAAAAAAAATTTAAGATGCCTTTTAATATCCTTCTATTGTGATAAGTAAATTTGTATTAGAATCTGTCGTACCGTAAAAATACAAGAAAGGACGACCTAATAAATGTTCTCAAGGAAATTGTGGAGAACAAGCTACTTCTAAAGAAACAATAATCCAACTAAAAACCAAATTGGAAAAAAAACAAACCTTTTAAAGACGATCTCTATTTTGTGATGAATCTGCTAAATTTGTCCATTGAGGATAGGCAGACCAAAGCCGAACAGCAGCTGCAAGATGACCAACTCACAACTAGAGTTAGAAAAATTAAACTACAACAAATTGAACTGGACAATAGGGGTTTAAAGGTTACACTTCTAGGATGAAAAGTCTAGAACTCTATTGCGCTCGGCGAATTAGGATCAAATAAAACCAGTTCAAGATTTATGAACATCATAAAATATGTTACAGAGAGAATAACTCGAAATGTTGAAAAATACTTGAAATTGAAAAATTGAATCTCAAAACAAAAAGTTCGTTATATATAAAATGCACTTCTCTATAGAGATGTTAGTTTACGAAGAAAGTCATGAAAATGTTCTAGGTTCCTGGAAAAAGTTCGCTCTAAAGAACAAATCGCAGTATAGAGGTTCAACTGTATATATATATATATATATATATATATATATATATATATATATATATATATATATATATATATATATATATATATATTATATATATATATATATATATATATATATATATATATATATATATATATATATACATAAGTAGTAGAATAAAATAAATACACTCACTTCCAAAAGTTAAGCACGAAGACGAAAATGCTAATTTACGGAGGTCAATCAGAACTGAAGAGGATGAAATTCGCTGCAGAGGTAGATGGAAGTACGCAAATACGTTAGGTAGCAGCCAATCATGCTTTCATGTCAAGTAATATTCAAAAAGCGCAGTCTTATAATAAACCAGCTTTATGAAGGGTTACAGAAGTTGATTGTAAGTGCTGATAGAAGGTGTTAAAAACTTTCATACAATTTGTTTTCAAGACATACATGTTTCTATGATTTTCAGAAAACGAGTGGAAGATTCTGAGCGCTGGTATGCTGTGGGGCGCATTGAAGCAGGACAGTCGATCACAGATGTTCCTCTTTTCTTCGGCGTTCATCATTCTGTAATTTCACGTTTATGGAAACAATTACAAACCACACAGAAAGTTGTCCGAAGGCACGTAGGTGGTCGCCCAAGGGTTACAACTCCCGCGGAAGATTGATATATTGCTATTATAGCCAAGCGTAATCGCAGAGCTACCTCCACACCTGTGCCATCTATGGTTACAGCGTCCATTGGTAAGGCTATATCTGCAGCTACTGTACGCCGAAGATTACATATGAATGGACTGTATTCTCAGGTATCTCGAGTTTGTGCTCCTCTATCCGTCCAATCAAGAGGGACACGATTAACGTGGCGCCAGGAACATGACAATTGGACTGTATCTGACTGAGGCAATGTCATGTTCACTGATGAGTCAAGACTTTCTCTGTAGACAGATGGCAAGCGTATAAGGATATGGCGAAAACAAGGAACACGCAATCAGCCCCATAACATCTTCGAACATCACGCATTCCGAGGCGGAAGCATTATGGTGTGGGCAGGGATTTCATTAGGATACCGCACCGACCTGCAGATCTTTAAACGTAGTTCTGTGACGATTGTCCAGTATCAAGATGAAATCCTAGAACCCATTGTGAGATTGTACGCTGCAGCAGTTGATACTACCTTTGTTTTAATGGACGATAAGGCACGTCCCCATAGAGCTGACATCGTCGATGACTACCTGGAGAGTGAAGGGGTTGCGCGTAGTGTGTCGCCAGCATATTCGCCCGACATTAACCCCATTGGAAATCTTTAGGATGCTCTCGTCCGTGCTGTATCTTCACGTTTCCCACCTCCAGCCACTCTTATTGAGCTGGAAACTGTTCTACAGGAAGAATGGTGATTGCTTAATTCTGAGGTGGTTGACAACTTAATTGAAAACATGGTCAGAAGGTGTAAACTTTCATACAGATGAGGTGGGATCACATACCCTATTAATGTCCTTTTTTTCATTTTATGCTGTTTATTTTCACTTTGTACATAATTCTGTTTAAGTCTCCAGTATGACATTATCGGATAACTTACAAAAATTTTATATCGTTTTCATTTCTGTATATAATTATTGATTTTGTTTTATGTATAAATATATATACTACTTTACTGCCAAATTTTGTGTCAATCAAAGCAGCATTTGTCGATTTTTTTGCATTTTACATCTTCCGGCTGAACATTTGGAAGTGAGTGTACATAAACATTATGAATATCCTGCAAAACAAAACAAAAATGGATAAATATTGGATTTCCTAACCATGAATAACAAATTAAAATATAAGTAAAGGTATAAAAAGTAAAAGGACCAAAAACGTTATATTTTCTATAGCTGTCGATGGAAAAGAGGAATAGTGTAAAACTTGCAAAGGACATTGAAACAGAGTAAAACTTGCTTTACAGAATCCTACCCTATTCCTTCAACAGATTTTCGTTTTAGTGTAAAAGACATTATAGAAAAATAGGTTTGAATTATGAAGCTAAAAAAAGCCTACTAATGTAGCACGAGTTAATTTACAATACTCTAACAATCAATTAATCTAATAAAAATGACAATTGTAAAATTATTCTAAACTACTGAATGACACATACATTAATCCAACATAAAAGCCATAACTAAACAAAATTATTTTTCCAATATGTATAAATTAATTAATCCGAACCAACTAACAGAAAATATACATACATTTTGAAACATATTTGCGTGTATATATATAATTGGTTCTATTTGTAGATTTAATATCCTTTTAAAATACAGAAATTGCATAAGAAGATTTCATAACTATGTTTAAATCTCAAACCAACCAATATAAACAACATCGGAAAACGCATGATATGGAAAATATTTCAACGAATTAACATGATTGAATCGTCTGAAGTATTACTCTGGTTTTGCGGCTCATTCGTGCAAACATATTTTTCTTCTTCATAAATAAGTACAGTTAAATACAGTTAAATTGCATACTCCTAAGGATAACATTCCACCTCAGTATTCTTTCATATAGACTATTCTGGTGTCTTGATTCTGAATAGTTATATTTGTCAAGCACGATAAATCTCAATCCTTTACTGAAAACATATTATACAGTCTGAAATTTGATATTAGGTTGGAGGAAAAGAAATCCATTATATTTTTTCTGTAAATGGCTGTAGTGTGGATATCTCGCGAAGTATCGATCAAACAATTTTAAATTTATGCCCGTTGTCAAGGTGACATTTCACACTAAAAACTAATTTGCTGTTTTTGTTTGGTCTATTCAGCTGTGAGTTACAGGGTGTTAAAAATGGAAGTCAACAAAGAGAAAATTCGGTACGTTTTTCAAATTTTTTTGTTAAAGGCGAAAATGCAAACTAGGTGCCTGAAATTGTGAATGGTGTTTATGGTACCGATACTGTAACAACTAATTACGTACAATTTTAAGTTCGTTGATTCCGTTCAGAAATTTTCGATGCTAAAGTTGACCCACGCCCGTCTTTGAAAATGTCGATAAAATCACAGATATAATCGAAGTTGACCGGTATGTTAGTAGTTGTAGCATTGCCCAGGAGCTAAAAATAGATCATAAGATAGTTTTAAGCCATTTGAACAAAGTTGGATTCAAAAAAAGCTCGATATTTGGGTGCCACACCAACTAACACCAAAAACGTGATGGATCGAATTTCCATCTGCAAAGACCTGGCTAAACGGAATGATATCGATCCATTTCTTAAGTGGATGGTGACTAGGGATGAGAAATAAGTCACATACGACAATATTGTGCAAAAACGATCGTGGTCAAAGCGCTTTGAAGCAACTCAAACGGTGGCCAAACCCGGACTAACATCCAGGAAGGTTCTACTGTGTATTTGGTGGGACTGGAAAGGAATAATTTATTATGAGTTGATTCCGTAGGGCCAAACACTAAATTCAAATATCTACTGTGAACAACTGGACCGTTTGAAGGTAGCACTGATCAGAAATGGCCAGAATTGGCCAACAGAAGAGATGTTGTGTTCCATCAGGACAACGCCAGGCCACAGACGTCTGTAGTGACTCGCCATAAATTCTGGGAGCTTGACTGGAAAGTTTTAATGCATCCACCATATAGTCCGGATCTGACACCAAACGTTTACCACCTTTTTCTCGCATTGCAAAACTGCCAGAGTGATAAGAAATTGGGATGAAGAGAAAATTGTGAAAATCGATTACTAGAGTTTTTCACCAATAAATGTCAATACTTCTCTGAGAAAGGCAATATGAAGCTACATTTAAAATGACAGCAAATTATACAACAAAACGGTATATATTTGACCCAAATAGGACAGTTCGAAACAGGTTAAATAAAATTTAGAATTTCATGTGAAAATAATGCATTTCTTTTATCCCAACCTAATATTTTATGTTATAGAGAAATACATGATTCAACATTAAAATACAAAATGAATTTCGAAACATGCAGACATATTTCAGAAATAGCTTATTATAAAATTAAAAGAAAATTTTAACAACCAATTTCAACTGGATGCCTAAAAAAATTCATTTAAAAATATCTGTTAGCAATGTCTAACCAGACGAATCGACTTTGTTTAATTCATTATATACATAAATAATTATTTAAATAAGAAGCATCAGAACTCAAAATATACATTTGTTAATTTTATCATTTAAACTACAAAAAGAGATAAAAACTTATAAGAAAAAATAGTATCAATAACGTTACTTTATATAAACACATGATCTACTCATTTTGAAAAATGGAAAATAATACACCATTTTAAAAAATTAAAAATTCATTTGAAGAAATAAAAATAATAGAATTTTTACATTAATAAAATATCTGTTCCTAAAATTTTACAACTTGTTTATTTAAAAAGACTTTAATGAAGAAATAACTAAATTATTAATCACGTCAAATTTTCTTATTTCTGATGCGTATGAATTTGCACATGCTTATAAAATACTTGCTGGTATACCCGTTCTTCGCACGGGTGAATTGAAAAATTAAACAATACAGATTGAAAGATAAAGAAGTTTTTAATGAGTTCATTTTACGTGAATTGCAAATAAAAAAAAACTTTTTGCATATCTCCTTTCTTCCTTAGTGGCTTGACATTCCAGGCCTGGGCATATCTTAGCATATCTCAGCTAAACAAAAAAAAACATATTTGTTAAATTTTAAGTCTGAAGGTCTAATAGCTGATAAAAAAGATGTTTTTTTTAATTTATAACCCCCGTAACTCTCTTGTGGGTCGATTTTTGAAAACACTTTCCTAAGCTGAACTCTGCTCTGCAAAGCTAACACATTGCTACACATTTGGTGTAATGAACTTAAAATAGTGTACATTATTTTTATCTGGATGTGTAATACGTTAATATTACTTTGTGTTGCATTTATTTTATGTTAAAAGTGTATTATTCGCACACACAAGCAACGTCGTTCCTTACAGTATAATGGCAATTCAATAGAAACATACCGAAATTAATGATAGAGCAAATTTGGTCTCATTTTTGGCGACCACATTGACTACTTGACGATTGATTGAACGATGCAGAAGTTGATATGCTGTAGAGCCACCTGGTGGGGAGAAGCAACAAAGATGAAAGCACAAAAATCTTCACAAAAAATACATATGCATCAAATTTTCAAAGTGATTGGTTGAACGGTGTTGCAGTGAAACGATTTCATATATACATTATATATATACGCTCAGGAACATTGAAAATAGAGACCAAAGAAGGAAGCTAAGTAAAATCGCGAAACTTTGCAAATAAGTACAGCGTAATGTGATATGTAAGTGATCCAAATTTGTGCCAATACGCATGCTCATACACGCCGAGGTGGCGCTACAATCAGGAAGAGGGTCCTGCCAGCGCAAATTCGAAGATTCATAAACGTGACGATTACCCGCCGATTTTAGAAAGACTTTGGTAAGCGAAACGTGCCAGGTAAACGTGCTAGAAAACATTTCTCCCAGTTAAGCGAGTTTGAGAGAGGCCTGATCATCGGGATGAAAACTGCAGGCTGGTCGACGCACCGTGTTGCTGGCCAGGTGAATCCTTCGGAGTGTGCCGTTAGAAATTGTTGGGAGCAGTGGAAACGAGAAGGTACCCATGAACGGAAAACCGGGTCTGGAGCGATCAGGAAGACCACGAGGAGAGAGCATCGAAGGATCATGCGGCAATCACTTGTGGACCCCACAGTTACTCGTTCAACGATACGAGCAGACGTAGACGTAGCATTTGTTCCACAAACAATTTGCAGAAACCCTGCAGAAGCAAATCTTAAATCCAAGCGCCCTTTCCGTGCACTCCCTTTAACATACGAACATCGGCAACTGCGTCTACAGTGGTGCCAAGCCAGATCAATGTGGAATGCCACAGATTGGCAAAAGGTTGTGTCTCGGTTGAGATGAATCTCGAAAGATGAATCTTGGTTTGTTTTAGGGGCAGATGATAACCGTGTACGGGTGTGGAAGGCGCCCTGGTGAGCGGTACAATCCCCCCCCACTGTTCCACCCCGCACAGCTCGTGTAATAGTCTGGGTGGCCATAGCCTATGATAGCCGGTCTACTTTAATTGTGATGCGTGGAACCTTAACGAGCCAACGTTACGTTGATGATATTCTTCAACCCCATGTAGGACCTTTCCTAAATGGTCTCCCAGGAGCAATTTTGCAGCGAGACAATGCTCGTCCGCATACAGCAAGAGTTGCCCAAGACTCCCTACGTCCTTTTCAGACTCTTCCATGGCCAGCCCGCTCCCCCGATTTATCCCCTGTAGAGCCCGTGTGGGATCAGCTAAAACGGCAAATTCCATCGTGTTACTCTGTGCATGATTTAGAGTTGGCTGTTCAAGATTTGTGGGCCTATCTGCCTCAGGACAACATAAGGTGTCTAAACAACTCAATGCTGGACCGTGTGATGGCATGTATTGCAGCAGGAGGTGGTCCAACGCTCTCTTGAAGTTGCCCACTATTTGTGTCGTTGCACACCCTGTATTTGTTTAATTGTCTTGTTTTTGAGATCAAGTGAATCTCTCATTTGTGTCATTATGTGTATTAAATTTCATTTCAACCCGATGCTTTCTTCTTGGATCGCTATTTTCAATGTTCCTGAGTGTATATATATATATATATATATATATATATATATATATATATATATTATCTAATACTTCACAAAGAGAGAAAAGTTATTGCCGTAGCAGAGTATCAATAATACCAACACGTAACTAATATTGTAACCATCGAGTTAAGGGTGTGAGTCCTACTGCTACTAAAAATCAATATGTATAGGTTTTTCATGCTTATATATGAAAATTGTTGAGGCTCAAATTTTTGGTGAGGAAATTTGGTGTATTCGTTATCCAAAACTCAAAACTACGAGATCCGTCGTCAACTGCCCCCGTGCAGCCTTAGAATTCGACGTGCATATAGTTATCAAACTCTGTGAATGATATACGTCCATATTTATAATACTTTACATTCATAAAAGCACATTACTTTTTAATTTAATTTATAAATGCCATAATCTGTTAATCAGCATTGCATAATTACCGTAAAATCAAGGGTATAACGCACCCTTTTAACATAATAAATAAAATCGAAATTTACGGGTGCCTGTTATACACCGGATTGATATAAAAAAGTTTAATATGAGAAAAAAACTAGACTTCTATTTAAGTGTATCGAAATATTGTTTATTTAAAAGAAATGACATTTTTATGAACGTAAAGAGCTGTAGAGTTCCAGAAGTATGCTATTTCTCTTCAAAGGTTTGTTCTACTCTAACTCGAATAAAAGATTCAAAAACATAATAACATATTTTTCGAGTACATTATAGATTTGTTCGTTAAACAGGGTTTGCCCGTTATACGATGAATATACCTAAGAATTTAAGAAAATGTAGCTCCAAAGTAGAGCCGATGGTAAGTGAGTGAGTGAATATTAACGTCACATTGTTCAGCTACATGATGGCTTTTGGCGACGGACCACGTTACTTGGAACCATGGTCAAGTGACGTGGACGACACTTGAGTTGGCATCCCCTCTTCAATTTACCACACCACATCAGCGGGAAGACGTTTCAGCTCTCGACAGATTTAACGTGTATCGCTTCCCTACACGGCGGGTCTTTAGTGGTACTGAGTTTGAACTCATGACATGCCTGTTATGATCCAAAACCTTGACCACTGTGCTACCGTAGCCCTAGTAGGAGCTGCCAGATTTTACGGTATGCTGAGTTAGAGACAATACAAATAAAAATATTTTTCTTACTTTGTTAATATCCAAGTTTGAGTAAAAAATTATTAACGTTGCACTGTATAGCAACACGATGCATATTGGTGTCGCACCTCGTTATTTTGAATTTCAACCAATAAACGAAGAAGCCACCACTAGCGGGACCTTCTCTTTAAACTACCACATAATATCAATGGGAGGATATTGAGCCTCGAAAGGTTCATCGTGCATCAATATTTCTACACCGCGAGATTTCAGCTGCGCCAGGTTTCGACGTGTCTCTTACAAGCTGAGTGCATGATAATAACCACTAGGTAGTGACGCACACAAAGGGGAGTCCCCATCACTGGATTCCCCATGGCCCTTGAATTTTTTTTTTTTTTTTGATGAATTATAATCATACGTACACTGGTGTGCAAAAATTAAGGACGAGACGGTTTTTCAATATAACTTTGTACAAAAGCTTTCCCAATCAACACATTTAATACCGTAAGATCCCCAATACGTAAGGACATGTGTAATGTAAGCAACACTTACTAAAAGAGAAATCAGAGGGAAAAAAGAAGCTGTATTGAAAAAGTAGCATGGAGCGCAATGCGACTGAAGGCCGAAACATCCCGGTGATGTGTATCCAGCAAGAAACATCTGGTCTTTAGTAGGGGATACGATCTCCCCTGACTACTAGGCAGGTTTCACAGCGTCTGCCCATGCTGAGAACGAGGGTGTCAATGAGTTGTTGAGGCATTGCTGCCCATTCGTCTTACAGCGCCAATCTAAGCTCCCGAATCGTTACTGGTGGTTACGGTACGAGCTGCCAAGCGTCTGCCTAGAAAATCCCATACATGCTCGATGGGATTTAGATCCGGAGATCATGCCGGCCAATCCATACGTTAAATGTCCTCACTCTCTAAGAGCTGTTCGGCAGCTACTGTGCGATGACATGGTGCATTGTCGTCCATGAAAAGGAACTGCAGACCCATAGCGCCTCTAAGACGACGCACATATGGAAGAAGAATCTCGTTACAATAACGGGTCCCGTTGACTAAACCTGCGTCGAAGATGTGAAGGTCTGTACGACTACCAAGCATGATGCCTCCCCAAACGAGAACACCGCGACCTCCATACCTGTCCCTTTCAATGATGTTCGAGGGATTATTACGGCTTCCCCGCTCTCTCCAGATGAGTATGCGATGAGAATTGCTACTCAAACTGAATCTGCTCTCATCTGTAAAGAGTACTCGTCCCCATTCATTGTCTCTCCAGTTCCGGTGTTCCCGGCACCACAGAGAACGCCTTCTCCGATAGGCAGGTGTTAAAGGTACACACCGTACAGGGCGTCGTGCAAACAGACCACCACCGTGCAGTCTTCTGGCCACGGTAAAACGCGATATCGGTCGTCCAGTCGCCTGTGTCGTGTGTCTAGCGATTTCTCCGCTGTCTGCCGCCTGTTTCTTCTGGCCTGTAAGACAATGTACCGGTCATCTGCGGGTGTGGTTCCTCGTGGACGACCACTACTAAAACCCCGGATAGCTGATCCTGTAGTTTGAAATTGTCTCTAAAGTCGTGAAACGATGCTGTGAGCAATTCGAACTCTGCAGCCACACTTCTCACACTGCGGCTTTCCTCCAACTTCCCAATGATTCGACCTCGGGTAAAAGCATCCAGATGTCGTCTAACAGATTGATTATTCGCCATTTCTCGCTGAGGCAGCAACTCGGTGTGATTTTAACTGCTATACGGCGTGCAATCTCTTTGCCAGAAATACTAATCTTACACCGACAACATGCTTTATACTACGCAGACACTCCCCCATTACGTCTACCTGCATATCTGCGCATGTACTACCGTACATCACCTTACTTAATCTCCTGATTGGTCTTTCTGTCCGCTCTGCCTCTTCGTTCAGCTGATATGCTAATTTTTCGATTTCGTCCTTAATTTTTGCACACCAGTATATATATATATATATATATATATATATATATATATGTATATGCCTATATGTTATACTCTTCTTGACAGTGTCTTTGAGCTGGAGGATGCGAGTACGTGGAATATAAAAGATAATGTACAAATATACAAAATACTTAAATAAAATTTAACTCAAGACTTAGAAGCAGATTTTTCTGATTCTGAGCAATGTTATAAAGGCTTCAAAATTAAGCGCAAACCTTCAACAAAATTATTTTTTAATGAGCTACTGAGTGGAGAGAAGTATAAGAGAGACTGGCTCCTCTATTCAAAATCGAAAGGTCAGATATTTTGTTTTTATTGCCTTCTCCTTCAGCCTGAGAAAAAACATGGGGTTTTAGCAACTGGCTGCAATGATTGGAAGAATTCTTTCGCGCTTGATCCGCAGCATGCGAGATCAGGCGACCATAGGGCAAATATTTTGAATTTTTTTTGTTAAGAAAAGGGGCCAAGACAGTCCAGGATGCAGTCCAAATCAATACGAAAAAGAGATGATGTGTGTGTATTGGTGATATCTCCCTTACTAGAATTGTCTCTGTTGTGAAATTTTTGTCGTATAAAGGCCTTCATTTCAGGGGCGACGACCAGCAACTTGGATCTAAAACAAACGAGCTTTTCTTAGGATGCATTGAACACATAAGTGAGATTGATCCATTTCTTACCCAACATCTGACAAAATATGGCAACAAAGATAAAGAATTTACATCTTATCTGTGGTTTGACATTTGTAGTGAGTTCCTGGACAAAAGAGTCTTGCAAGAAATCTTAAAAGAGAGATCAAATGGCACGTTACTTTTTCCTCATTATTGATTCTACACCCGAAGCTTCATACACCAACCAGTTGGCTTAAGCACTTTAATACGTTTCTGCCAGAAAAGCCTGTTCCAATGAATGCCTTGTACGAGTGTTATTAGGTGTCTCTAATAAAGCTCTAGGTATGGAAGAAGCAACTCTCAACTTGCTTGAAGATCTTAAACAAGATTTTAAAAACTCTCGGGTTCAAAATTACGACAATGTTTCAAACACGCCAGGAGTGTATTCGGGTCTTCAGCCAATAATATTAGAAAATGTATTTGCTGAGTTGATACATTTGCAGCTTTTTCCTTAAACTTTGCTCTTTGTTTTGTTGCGGAAAATCCTGCATTAAAGCAATTGTATTCTTTTCTTTTGTACAAGTAATTTACAGTTTTCTTTCGTTATCTATTCATAGATAGAATATATTGAGAATGTGCGAAGAAGCAATGAACAAAAGTTTAAAACGGAAAATAGATTTCTTATGTTGAAATCGTTGAGTGAAACTAAACGGTGTGCAAGGGCAGATGTTCTCAGAGATCAAGTTACGTAACGAAATCAAGAACGCCCTTGAAGATTTAACTGAAAACAATATTCAGACACCTGACACGCGAAATACAGCTGAAGGATTCCGAAAAATCCTAGAAAGCTTTCACGCTACTTTATTAACGATGATTTGGGAAGAAATCTTACAAAGTGTGGAAAAAACCAGTGAGATACTGCAAAAGGAAGAGCTTGATTTCCTTTGCGCTAAGGAGTTACAGACGTTATCTTGGTATTATCTGAAAAAATCCAACTTTGATGATAATGAGGCAAAATCATTGCAACTAACTAACGTGCCTAAGACCAACTATGAAAAATCAGAAAAGGAAATTCTTTTCAGATGAGAAAACAGACACAGATTTTGAAAGAATGTCTCAAGAGAAAGATTTCGAGCAGGAGTTTTCTTGTTGAATATTGACAATCTTGTAGTGCAATTAAACAAAAGAAGTTCTCAACACAAGATTTGAGATATTCAGAATTTTTCATGAAAAGGAACAAGAAGAAATCACAAAACAGGCGAAATACTTGGTTCAAAGCTACCCCAAAGACATCGATGAAGAACAATTTGTGCAAGAGTGTCAGCATATCAAAAGATACATGAAAAAGGAAAAAAGTAACAGCCACAAGAGAAAACTTTTCCTATATCAGAAAAAACAAATAAGAATGTTCCTTCCCAAATTTAGATTTCGCAATTAGGATTTACTCTTTCTGTGACAAATTGTACAGCAGAGAGAAAAAGAAAAAGAAATTAAAGAAATTATACGATTTTTATGTATTTTTATAATTAATTATGCACATAATTAATTATTAGGTTACATTAAATATTCTTTTAAATTCTCTGGTCAAAAGATCTTAATCAAGAAGGTATCGTGCAAATCACTCTTAAAATAGCAATAAATGCAAAAGGAAAAAAGAATTTGTGCTTTTTTCAAATTCAATCTTACAAAATAATGGTTCTCTTAGCAGTCTTAGACTACATTAGAAAAATTATGTGTTTATTTCACATGTTACCTCAATAAAAAGAAAAAAAAAAAGAAAATGTGTGTGTATCTTTAAGTAAACTTAACAAACTTTTTTTTTGAAAATTCTTTTCACAGTCTGAAGCAATTTAAATTAATCATTTAGAAATTATATATTGGTTCATTTATTATTAAACAGAATTATCGTAATACTCACGTTATGATTACAAACAAAATCATCAAAATCAATATAACTACGTTTTATTTCAATTTCGAGCAATTGTTAGGATCCTTTTAAGTATGGTAAATAATTAATGAATTTACTCAAAGGTTCATTAGTGTTTTGTATTTTAAATGAACTACTACCGTTTTTCATGAGTGACTAAAGAAATTATTTTTATACGAGAGGCAAATAATATTCCTTCATTTGAATAACAATGCCAATTGAAAATGTTTTAAGAAGATTACGGTACATTCTCAAGCTACGAAAACATACACTTAAATGTGTTAATCAACATGAAAATATTCTAAGAAACTGATGACAGTTATTTATATTTATATACGTAAACGAGAAAAATGAATAAATAAATAAAATAGTAATAACACAAAATATTTTTTTTTCACTTTATGTCACGCAATGATAATGTACCTGGGCATTAATTCTTAAAAATCGAAAAGAGAATTTGAAAGTGAAAATATAGTTACCTTTTTTGTTGTTTAACTGTTTTTGTTGTTCAGATTTTTGTCTTGTCTAAAAGAAATTTCGGAAGTCAAATTAACGCAAAATTTCCGCAGTTTTCTTGGAAAATAGGGCTTTTTTTTTCTGAGGGTCATTCTGTCCCATTCTTTCTTAAGCATGTCATAAATCTTGATCGTGCTTTTCATCACTTTTGTCCGGTGTGTCGAAATTCTTCCTTAACGCCCCCTCCCCTTCCCCCATGGGACCAGCGTTGAGAACTCAGGAATACTCGTTAAAAAAATAAACAGCAGACGAAGGGGGTATTTTCATTTACAAGGCAAATAACATTCTCAATGGATTTTCCCCATCCCAAGTGTTATCTGTATCTCACACTTCCAACGATCTGCTTGTAGAACCGCTTTGAATGAAAAGTTTTTCCTGCTTTCTGACAACATACCGCTCCTTGTTTTCTCATTATTTTGAGTAATTTTACCATCTTTTAAACTTTTTATTGTGGGTCCTGAAATTCAGAATTCACTCGGAAAATTTATATCGTTTGAAGTCAGTGGCGTACTATTTTATAAACGTAGAAAGGAACTCTTAATATGACCATCAATAACATTTTACGGCTTTTTGCTTACACACGTCCGGGGCCCTGATAAGGCCGGCTACACCCCGGATGAGAAGGAATGTTCCTCAGAATTTGAAATCCATTCTTATTTTTCTAGAACTATGATATGCTATCGGGACATTTTGATTTTTAATAGCTATTTAGAATCCAGCATATTTATTCAACTTATTATAAATTTTATTTTGAGAAATTCACAAACAATTTTGCTTGATCGATAGAATTGAGGTGGTCTGCGGCCGCCCCCTTGTTTCGGCCGCCCGCGTGCGGTGCACCCTGCTAGATCGGCCCTGACAGTGAAATACGTTTTACGCGAAAACACCATAGATGTAATATTGGTTGTCGCGAAATAATAGAACGGTCCCGGCAAACTCCTGTGTATTTTAAGCATAATTTTCTCTTAACACGAAATGAAAAACGCTTAACGCGAAAAGATTTCCCTTATGGGAATGAACAAAATACAGAAATGAGGGGATGTGAGATTTGAGATGAGTGTGAAATAAAAGAGTTGGTTTCAAGCGTTTCGTAGAAAGAAGGCTAACTTGGCTTTGAAATACCCTCAGAATAGCCTGTGACACGAACCAATTTTGTTTATCTAAGCTACTTTCATCATTCGCCCCCACAAACATCCATTAAAACATCTAATCTCTCATTAGTTCGCTTTGGAATTCAGCGACGAGTACATTGAAGTGCCAGTAAAAATCAGGGTACTTTGTTTGTGTTTTATTTTCTATTTTTGAAGAATTTTTTACAAGCACAGAGGAAAGAGCTCAGGGGAAAGCAAACTGCCATCTCGCTTAAAATGAAGGTGGAGCTTTTTGCGGCTGTTGATCAAAAACAAGAAGAAAACGGTCATATTAAGCTTTTGCTTCCTCTACATTTTCAACAATGGTTTAAAAAAAAGAGAGCAAATTATGGAAATGTTTGAACAGATTAGCAGTCGAGCCACAAGTCCTCTCAGAGGTTGTTGGAAGGGGAAGAGGGTGGGAGGCCTCTAACCACCCCCAGGGTAAACTCCCACAAAAATGGGGTGGAACCAAACAAAATCGCACTATCATCTGCATGGTGCTCAAAACTAAGTCTAACCACAGGCGAGAAAATCTAGCCTTAGCCGAAATGACTTTGGTGGACCTTCAACTGATTTTACAGTCGATACGATGGCATAATCAACAACATCATGCTTTGCGTTCTATTCACATCGATATATGCCATTTCTGTAATTATTACCTTGTTGAGCAATAAATACTTATATACAATATTACATTTGATTTATAATTACAACTGCACAAAAATAAGTTTAGCAGTTATAACAAAATTTTATTTATAATTTTGCACTGCATTTTTTACTCTACTCCTGTAGCAAAGCTATTGACTAACATTTATTTTTTTTTTAAATTATTAACAAAGTTCATATAAAGGATTGATTAGTTGAAAACATGTAATTTATTTATACAATGAAAAATCACATTACCAAAAGCCTTTCAAATGTAAAGAACTAAATTAATGTGACGACATTGTTGCATGATCATTATTAAGTTGAGTTTCCAGACAATCAGTTCATAACTTAAAGGGTGTTTCCCCCATGTGTCACATGGGTTCAAAAACAATCTTTTTTCCATAAATTGCTTCCCTAACATGTTTAGAATGCGGTAGTAAAGTGATTTTTAAAATTCGAATTCGTTATAAAGAAGCAGATGTACGTAGTTAAGATTTTTATTGCTTTAATTGGACTTGAAACTTTAAACACGTTTTTCTCAAACTTTTTTCTTCTTATCAGAAGAATGATTTGAGCGAATGACTTCAAATTTATATGGTAGACTCAGCACAAATATAAGCACCAAATGAACTACGCTCATTCCAAAATATTCATCTTCTATATAACAGAAATATCCATGTAATTCGAAACTTTAAATCCAATTTTTCATATTTCCAAATGAGTATAGTTCATTCTGTGCATTTAAGCTTATAGATTAAAACAAAGTTAATTTATTTTTTATTTCAGATAAGCCAGTCATCCGGAATCGTATAGGAAATGAGCACCCATTATTTCGAGGTGAGTGGGTTCAGAAGGCTATAACTCACGTTCTATTAGATACTTTTTGGTTAAACATTTATAGACATACTCTTAAAATACATATAAAAAAGATAAAAAAAACTTAAAAATACTATCTTTTTACTTTTTGTCAAAAAAAATTCCCTAAGAATGCTTACAAAACAGGCTGTCACATTGATGAACCCTCTTAAATGTGTGACATCACAGTCACATGATAAGTGCAATCACGTGTTTCCAACCAATCAGTTCTTGCACTTCACTACTGTCAACTTTTATACTTTCTGCAAATTCATTCAAGTAGTATATTTTTGTGAACAATAATAGTACATATATGTAAATAAAATGCACTTAATTTAAAAGTACAAAAATTTATTTTATTAAGGTTGAAAAACTTTTTGAAGAATCTTAATATTTGAACATTTATCTAAATTTTACAAATAGAACAACAAGTATAATGTCAAGTTTGAAAGCAATGGACAACACATGATTGTATTTATCATGTGACCATTATGAATTTTGTCCATTCCTAGACACGTTGGTGATCTCATCTTTTGATGTTGTAGAAAAGTAAGTGCTATAAACAATAGTAATTTTACAAGATAAACATAACCATTTCCAAGCATATTCCTTGGCATTTGTTGAAAGTACAGATATCTCAGCTAAAAATATTTACTTTTGGTACAAATGATTATTCCAAGTGCCAAATAATTGATAGATGTGTTGCACTGTTTAGCAACACAAGAACTACATGCAACAGACCTCATAATTTTTAACTATGGTCAAGAGAGGACGACAACATTTGAGCTGGCACCCTACACGGCTACAAAATTCCATATCATACAACTGGAGGACTTTCAGCATGCATTAACCCCTCTACAAGATGGGTCTTTAGTGGTGTTAGGTTTCGAACCACGACTTGACAAAATACGCCACTCTCCTTCCAAGTGACAGATGGAATATTAACCCTCCAACCGGACAGCACGGATTTTTCAGCCCTACTAGAGAGGCTTCGAAAACGGACCACACTGAATTTTTCGTAAGGCCGGGGACTCACCAAAAATGAACCAAACAGATTTTCCCCTTCAAGTAATGTGTTCAAAACCGGTAAGGTCGTATTTTTCCGAATTCTTTTCCCCCTTTAAAGGTTTACGATCTTGAAAGATAATTATAGACGGTCGGGGAGACACAATGGGCATTGAGAGGAACTTTTATGGCTCGAGGGGAGACCGGTTCCTGTAGCAATCGTAAAATCTTCAACCTAAAGTGTACACAAATAGCAAGTCAACGAGTTAAGAATTCTCATTTTTTTCTTTACCTTAAAATTCTCAAATGGAATTAAGTTTCTATAATGTATGTCTAAGTGTTTAAAAAATATCTGTAGTATTTAAATTCAAATTATATATTAAAACATTGAGAGAGGATAATTTACTGTTTCATTTTTCTTATTTTAATCAATACTTTCAGGGATTTTTTTTAAAATGATTATTTTGTTATGTGTCAAAAAATAAAAAAAAAAGGTTCAAAATTTAAATTCAAAGGTTCAAAATTTAATTTTTTTAAAATTTCGGACCTTTCTAAACATGAATAATTTTTAAGCTTCTGTATTACATTATTTGCATAAAATTTATATGTATTGTTAAAAAAACCCTATTTAAATCTTTTAGTTTTTCATAATTTTAAAGCCACATATTCAGGGCATCTTACATAGAATCCCTTGTTTTGTATTGTTCAGATAACAAATTATACTTGAATTTTGAATGTCTGAACATTAATTTCATTCAAAGAGAACTTTAACTGCAAGTTTATATTTTTAACTTGAATCTTCAAATAAAGAGTATGTAAATGCATCTGGACAAATTTACAGTTAACATTTGCGCATATAAATAATTATAAAGATCCTTTTTAAATTCAAGTTAAAAAAATATATATATTTATGCATAATCCCTCATCATTCATGTTCCATTAGTGGTTGACTGAAGAAAAGGTTATTTAAATTTGGACATTTTTATAATCTTAACCATGCAAAACTAGGAATTTTGTATTAGCTCCACTAAAATTCTGCATTGGAATTTCGAAAAAGATATTTATGCGTGTCTCACATACTCAGTTTAAAAACATATATATTTACCATAAATACTAATAATTCTTTGGATATTTAAAATTATCATTAGATTAATTTTTTGATATATATATATATATATATATATATTCGACTTCTAATATTTTTTGAAGTATTCCTTAAATTTCATATAATTTAATTATGTGAGGGGATATTAAAGTCGCACTCTCTCTCTTTTCTACTCAACTACTTGAGGGCTTTCGGCGACGGACCTGTGGCTGGGATATCAGGTGATCAAGGTATCGAATCATGGTTGGCATGTCTCGAGTTCGAGCCCAGTGCCACAAAAAGACCCGCCGTGTAGGGCAGCGATGCACGTTAAATCTATCGAGAGCTGAAATGTCCTCTCGTTGGTGTGGTGTGGTAGTTAGGAGAGGGGGTGCCAGCTCAGGAGTCGCCCTCGTCATATGACCATTTTTCAAAATTACGAGGTCTATCACTAAAAGCCCTCGTGTAGCTGAACTGTGCGACGTTAATATTCACTCACTTGGAGACGGACCTCGTAATTATAAACCATGGTCAAATGACGAGGATGACGCTTGAGCATCGCTCCCTTACACGGCGGATCTTCAGTGGTGCTGGGGTCGAACTCATGACACGTCAGCTACGAGTCCGTTACTTTGACCATTAGGCTACCGCGGCCTCACAATGTGGTTGAAAACTGCATGTTATGAGTAAAAATATGCTGAAACATTTGATGAACTTATAATAGATTTTTGCATAGAAGATAGATGTGTGATATGCTAAAATGACAATATGTAAAAGTTATGAGAATATCGATGACAATTTTTGAAAAATTCAATTTAAGTTTCAGTTTGAAAGTTATTCGGTTTTTTTTTCGCATTTAATATTAAATAGTCGCGATAACAAATTAATAGCTTAACACATTCATAGATTATAAAAAATAAAGTATAAATGACATTGTTGGGAATAATATGTTTTTATAGTTTTGAATTCAGACTTCTTTGCAGGAGTGTAGACTATTAAAAGGCTGATGTAGAAGTTAGAAAACTAATAATTAAAATATATAGAAAACAATATCTACAATTCCATGATCTTGACGAGCAGAAGACGGCATTTTTATTTAGTAGGGCAGAGTAAGCATAAGGCAGGAGCTTGTGGAGTAAACAACCAGGCCTCTGCAGTTTTGGCAGGTAATGAACTCCCATTTGTTGCTTTCTCAGTAAGGAATATAAAAATAACAAATACAAAAATAAGTCATGTAAAATTTTATATATTTTAATAACAATGAATTGTGAACTTAATTTCCAATTCATTGTCAAGAGTTGGCAGTAACTACGGTACTCTATCGACGTACTTCTTATATATATATATATATATATATATATATATATATAAAAGAAGTACGTTTGATAGAGTACCAATAATTTTAACGCAATTTTATATTTCGTTCTCGTAAACTTTACTCCTTTTAAAACATGTATTGACAAAATACTCTCCTTTTGTATATTTATAAAATTTTAAAAATATAATGGTTATCTTACCCATCATTTTAAATCAAGGGCGGCAACTGTGTAGCTAAGACGTGCCAAACCAATCTGTCAGTATCATTCAGCGTGCCACATAGTAGGAAATTTTTGAAATCCTTCGATTCTTACTGTAATATTTGCAGATTTAAAGAATAGAGGTAAATAATTTAGTTTTACAGTTTTAATTTTATATTAATAATGGATCAATAAAATACATTTACTAACATAAAAATAAACAATATAAAATGTTACTATTTCTTCAACAAAGATAAAAAATATTAAAAATGTATGTTTCAACATATTTACTTAAATAAGAAATAGACAAAAATGAAATATAAATGATTCCCTTCATTACAGTTAAATAAAAATTGTAATGCGAATTAACTCTTTCACGACTCTTCTTTCATATCGCAAAACCAGGGGTATAATGCGTGACACGATTCTGAGCATTCAGTTGTTAAACAATTTCTTTGCGGAGTCGAAATATTTTTCATATTAGGAAAGATTTTTTACTTTGATATGCCGAATCATAAGTGGGAAGCAGAGTACACGCAATTTTCTTTTTCAACAATTAAATTCCCTAGCAATAACACTCAATTATTTACAAAATAGCTGTAAATTTATCCTTAGAATTATCTTTCAGATTATTTTGTAGTTCCATAAATGTCCATAACTCAGAAGATGTTTGTCAAATAAGGTCTATTATCAACTTCCATCCACTCATGAATTGACAAATTTGTAGAGTAGTGCTGAGTGTTACTAAGAATTGTACCACGTGCCACAGGTCCATAGATTGCCGACACGTTTTAAATGTACATATTAACTAACCATCTCCTATTCAAACACAAATTATATGATAAAATAGGGTTTTCATTCATTTTGTAGGGAATTGTATTAGATTCAACCATAAGTAATTTTGTGTATCAAAAAATTACGTTGTTTCGGGGATCCCCTTAGAGCAAAACGAAAGGAATTTGACATAATTATAGTAAGTTTCTCTAAAAGGGGAAACGTTCACTGTCAAAATACACTGCGTAAAGTGGTTTTAGGTGTGCGAAGTTATATTCACTATTATTCCTAAAGTAAATTTTGATATTTTGGTTTTTCGTTAAGTTTTGAAGTTATTTCTTCAAATATACTTCTCCATTACATTTCTTTCAAACTTGCTATTTTCTTTTTGCGGCCACGGTAGCCTGATGGTCGTGGTTATGAACTCGTGTCCAGTGTTCGAGCCGTGGTACCACAAAAGTTTAGCGTTGAAGAGGAGCTGATGCACGTTAAACACGTCGACGTCAAAAGTCCTCACGTTGGTGTGATGTGGAAGGTTTGGAAGGGGAGTTATCAGCTCAGGTATCGTCCTCATCACTTAACCGCGGTTCAAAATTATATACGTAGTCGCTCGTCAGTAGCCACCGTGTTGACTTAGAATGCAATATAAACCCTTGACGTGTGCACTTGAGTTAATTCGAGTACGCTAAACAGTTCCAAATATGCACATTAGATATAATTCAAACGAGGTCACATTTTATGCTGCTTTAATTTTCTCACTCAAATATCAGCTAGCGCCGTCTGCACTCGTGATATTTGACTGTTGTTTCTTATATTTACGATTAGTCGATAAACATCAAAAACTTGGATAAAATATTTGTATAAGAAATTAAGGGAAAAGAAATACTTAGATTTTAGAAGTAAATTACTAGAAAATTTACATAAAATTATTACTATGAAACAAATATTATCCAGTAGAATCCGAAAACTTCTGTTACTATCCAACTTATGCTCTACATGAAAATTCTACTTGAAATAAATATGACTGAAATATCTTTTTAATTCAAAATATTCTAAGACATAACACTGATAACTGTTAATTTGATCAATTATTCACTTTTATCAGAACCTTATATATTCACAAGAGTTTTAAATGCAAAATATTTATATAGAAATTTAGTAGTTATACAAACGTAATCCAGAAATCACCAAGTTTGTAAACAATATCTATGTTTTTCTCAGTTCCCCATCGTGGCAGTTAAGCAAGTTTAAGTTTTTGTTGCATGACTTTAAAATACTGCAGTGTAGTACTACGATAGATTTATTATAATGTAGTTTGTGGTACATCAGGGAAATATTTAGTTTATTCTGCAACATTTGTATTCTGTAGTCTAATTGTAATATTACCTGAAAAGCTGCATTTTAGATTTACCATTTTTTCAGTCATATTCCATCCCTTTCAAGTATTATTTCTCACAGTACCCTGCGTACATTTTGGTCATGGCGTTTTTCAAAAGGAAAAAATTAATGAAGACAAAGTATAGAACTTTTAAATCATGTAAACTATGTGTCAAAAATATATTGGTCTTTAAATCAATCTTAATTAAGTAAATGTGAGAAAACCCAAAAAATTAAAAACATGAGCAAACAGAAATGATTTACGAATTAAAATTGTAGTTAATAGCCATTTCACACGAAATATTGGGTTGTGTTTAAAAATATTTTTAATTAATTCAATCTAGGAATGCAAAAATGCTTTAAAATGAAACCGAATTTAAAATCAAAACTCAGAAAATTAAAATTTCTTAAAACCTAATTGGTTTTAGATCAAAAAAATGAGCAAGTTTTCCAAATATATGAAATATATATTTGCAATAAATTGGGTGAATTTTCTGTTGGCCGTGAAGTGCAGAAAATGTCCATTTCACAATCCTCGCCCTAGGCCACAGCTGTGAATGAGAATCCTCCCGTTTCGAAGAACACAGAGACCGAAAAGCAATAAAATCATCCCCTCCAAAACCATTTCAGGACTTCCTGTGGTTTTAACAGGGGAAGGCATTAAACTGCATTTCGCGAAATTTATCGAAACATTTTGGCTACCGCTACCTTTGAAAAAGTAGACCGCTTTCGAAGTGAAATTCAATTAGCGGGTCATCCAGTCAGAGGGTTAATTTTGATTAAGTTGAACATCACAATTATACAACACTGTTAACCAGGAAATTGAAAAACGTTTATGTATATAGTCGCAAATAGATTAAATTTTTGAAGTTTTTCTGGATCAGCAGATAGTCCTCTTGTTTTGCAAAATAAAAATTTAAAAAACTATCAAAAATCAGATATATAAGATAATAAAATCGTATATAAAATCGTAATATAAGATAGGTTGCTGTGACATTAAAATCGATATTTTCATTATTCACTGTTTGATAAAAGACAAAATTTTTCTGCAGGAGTAATCTATAGATCACGTTATGAACATAGTAATAAATATCTATCTATCTATCTATATATATATATATATATATAAGACGCATTTGTTGTCTGTTTGTCCCTTATAACTCAAGATCCAGACAACCAAATAACCAGAAATTTGGTACACGTATACAAAATTACATGAGGAAGGTTCTTAAATGGGTTTCGCGTTCGTAATTATTTCTAAATTTTTTAAAATTTAATTTTTAAGTGATTTTCCAGTGTTATGACGTCATATGAAGTCACGTTTCTCAATACGTAGGAAATTTATACTTTACACGCAGTTTTTCAAGATTATTACATATTTTTACTATAGCTGTATTTATCAGTTGGAATATTTATTCAATTTTTTTTTCTATGATATTTAATTAGGATTATTTTTCGAATAAATCATTTTTTAAGGATCCTTCTGTTAACAACTAAAATTTTGTTTTGTTGTTTTGGCAACATTTAGGTATTATCGCGGGATGTTTATGTGTGTGATTTTGTTTACAAATTACAGGAGTGGATCAAGACAGCGCTCTGCAACCACATAAATTTTTGTAATGCAGTGCTATCGCCATCTGTTGTCCAAAATGTTATTTATTTTTGTGAATATATCTCATGATTATTTATCAAACCTCAGTTTAATTTGCAATTTATTTAGTTCATGAAAATAATTTATTGTATTATAAAATAAATATGATTGAAAATACCAAGTTTTTTTAAATTATGTGAATTTCATTAAAATATCTACACTTTTGCTTTGCATAAAGAATCTGTTTCAATTTTTCACACATATTTAGTGTTTTGTTTGTTCAGAAATGTTTATGGTAATTTTATCAAAATTAGGGCTTAAATTTCTGTTTTATAGATAACCTTTTAATTCTTGAGACCTTTCCCTTTTGGTTTGTATGTCCCACTTCGACAACAGTGATAATTCATCCCTATTTCTCTATTTTGAAGTGTTTTACAACCTCGCTGTCTAACATATTTTAACATAGTCTTGTTTTCTCTTTCTTCTTTCAATGTAACAAATTTTATAATGTTAATAAAAAAAAGGTCTACATTTACTAATATAAAATTATGTTAACTTCAGTAGAAAACATTTATACGTAAATGTATAAAATTCAGTCTCTAATATATAAACTGTTTTTTTAAATGCAACTATTCATACCACTGAAAGTATTGAATTCCTTCAAAATCTCTTCATTTACATCACACTGTTGGTGATCATGAATATTTTTAAATGCCTTTTCAAACAGAAAGGGCGAGTGAAGACTTGATTACAAAATGAGCAGATTAAGTCTCTGCTATGCAAATTCATTTCAGAAAACAATAAGTGAGCAAAAATTGATTACAGAAAATGAAAAAACAGATTGACTAATTAAAATAACCAGAAAGATAAAAAACAATTAACAAAATAAAGCAAAAAAACCAGAAACCACAAAAGTAAAAATTATTAAAAATATAAATAAAGTGCAAAAGCACTTCCGCAAAAATCGTTCGACTAATACAGGAATACAAAAATAGCAAGGCAATCAATTATTTTAGTTTCCATATTTCATAACAGATGGCGCTAGCACTGCATTAAAAAATCTAACTGGGTGCAGAGCGTTGTCTTGATCCACTCCTCAAATCACAACTTATTAATTTATTTCTTTAGAATGCGAAGATTATAATTTTGACAAACTAAAACTTCTCATTGATAAGGGTTATATTTCATTTCGGTTAAAGTGTAGTATAGGGGGCACTTTGGATTTTGCGATTTGTATCTAAATGTCATGATGAGATATCGAATTCATTCTAAAATAAATAATACCGAAAAAAGTACCTTGGAGACCACTTTTAGTCACCAAAATAAAGGACTGCGCCAAGCACCCCCCTATACTACACTCGATCCAATAATACTTTGCAATTTCATGTGTCTTTATTTTAACCTTTAAGGGTATACTATTGGCTTCAGTGCATTAAATTGCCATGCAGAAAATCAAACTTAGGTAATCATACTGCCCAAGCAAAAGCAGTGTTGGTAGTAATTACATATCTAACTGGAATAGGCATCAGAGAATGTTCAAAACAGACAAATGGCTTAAATACCTGTTGAGGAAGCAGGTAGTCGTATTTAAGGGTATACTATTCGCTCCAGTGCATAAAATTGCCTTGCAGAAAATCAAACTTCGGTAATCATACTGCTCAAGCAAAAGCAGTGTTGGTAGTAATTACATATCAAACTGGAATAGGCATCAGAGAATGAGCAAAGCAGACAAATGGCTTAAATACCTGTTAAGGAAGCAGGTAGTCGTAAGATAAATTATTTTTGGAACTTATGTACTTCCCTAACAATCGCCAACGTTCAAAATACCTTGCCAAGTTGGCAACCCAGATTTCGCATGTCATATATATGCTGAATTGTGAGTCGTGTGCTTCGTTTCATATATCGCCAATAGGTTGCGGTTATATGTAAGTACCTTATTTTTGTAAATTATGCTTTTGCATTGATAAATATAGTTCAGTTCTTTTTATGTAAGTTAATGTTTGTATTGTACTTCATTTTCAATTTATTTTTATGCTCCGGATATATATACTTTGGATAAGTTTTTTAGTACTTGCGTATTATTGCACAATCGCCAACGTTCAAGACAACTCACCACTTTGGCAATCCCAACTTTGTGTGCGTTGAATTGGCAATCATGTGGTTCATTTTGTATAATGTCACCAATAGGTTGCAATAATATAGCCCGTGGCCAAATTATTAGACGCACTATAAGATTTTATGAAAAATATTAATTATCAGGTGATACTATACAGGTTTTTGTATTTATCAGATACAGTGTATGTTTTTGGTTCTCCTTTTAATAATTTATTATTATCACAAATAAAACATCATCATTAAAGAAAAATATATGTATTTATTGACTCTTGAAAGAAAACAGGAACAGGTATAATTAAATATTAGTATTTTGTTCAGCCACCTTTAGCCGCTATGAGAGCTTCAATTCTGAACGGGATGCTATTAATACAAGACTGTACTGTCACCTGCATTTGAGGATGATGATTCCACACTTCTTTCTAAGAGCAGCTTTTTATTTGTAATCACATCTTTAGCCACTTCTCTTTTCGTTAACTCCCAAACGTTTTCGATCGGGTTCATATCAGGGCTATTACCAGGCCAATCCAACAGAGGGATATTTTGTTCTGACAAAAAAGCTTTGATAGACCAAGCTGTATGGCAGGGAGCTTCATTTTGCATAAAAATGTATGGTTCTCCATTTGGAAATCATTCTTCCAGTTGCGGAATCAAACGATTTTGCAAGACCTCTTTGTACTGGTCTTGCCGCATCATACCTTTAACCGCGTACAGACGTCCTGTACCCTTGCCGCTGATGACTGACCAAATCATTATTTTTGTAGGGTGTTTCACAGTCAGAATGAAACTTTTTCCACGACGACGACGCACAAACTGAGCTTTGTTCTGCAAAATTTCAAATATGCTTTCATCACTGAAGCAGACTTGTGAAAAACAAAAAATAATAAATAAACATCTTTGCTGTTCCTTCTGTAATCATATAAAATGGTTAAACACTTTGTTTATGAATAAATTATAACAACATACCGATCTCCAGAAGTCCACATCTTTATCACGTCACTGTTTGGCCCAATGCAGACGCTTTGCTTTCATTGCAGTGGTTAACTTGGGCTTCCTGTCGGGGCGGCAGGTCTTAAAATTTAAATCTTTTAATTTTCTTCGAACAGTGCGTTCAGAAGCATTCACATTAATACCTTGCAGTTGCGATTTTATCACTTTTGTGGTAGCAAACCTGTTTTCAAGGCAAATTTTTTTAAAGATCTTTCTGACCTTGAGGTGAAAATAGGCTTTCTGTCGCAATGGAATAACTTCATGGACAGACTGACGCCAGTCAGTAATCACGTGATTCCAACGTCAATAAACAGCACGTGTGAATTAGGGTTGCCAGATGTCCGGTTTTCGACCGGACAGTCCAGTTTTCTTCATGTTAGTCCGGTCAAGAGAATCTGGGTAAAACCGGACAAAAGAATGTCCGGTTTTAAATACATTTTGCGTAATATCTGGTGCTTTGGGCAAACAACCAGCACAACGAATAGGATTGTAGGTACCTAGGTGTATATCTACATGGTTTGGATACGCGTGTGCATGTGGATAGGATTGCGCAGCCAGAGCCACCTTCGGTTCGGATTCGATTCGGACTCTCGACCTTCCTCTTCCGCTCTTCCCCTCCAAGCTCCGACGGGGGACGGGAAGGGGCCGGTAGCGGGGAGTCGCTGTCAGTCCATTATTGTTTTTGTTGTGGGTATATTTGATTCCTATTATTTGTGTCGCTGTCGTGGTCGTGTATGTGTGTGCCAAAATGGAAGACAAGGAAGCATCTAACAGCAAGGAAACTCAAACTAAGAAAGCAAGAAGAGTTTGTCATTATAATGTTGATTGGAAATTGCGTTTTGTTTGATTAAATAAATGCGATGAAGACAACAGAATAGGCTATTGCAGTGTTTCTCAAAGTGTGGGGCGCGCCCCCTGGGGGACCGATGACCCTACAAGGGGGCGCGAGCATATCGAAAACTTAAAGATTTTGTTTTAAAAAAATAACCGGAAAGAGAAGTAAAACAAAATGCTTTCTTCCATAATAAAAAAAAAAAAAACACACAACAACACACTGGCATAATTTATATTTATTATCTAGCTTTTTTCCGTCATCAAATAGCTATCTTTGATCCCAAAACCAAATTAAAGAAAAAAAAAACATTTTGTTTTATTTGCTGTTTTTTTCTCAATGAGAGATTTTTTATTACGTTTTAACATAAAATATTACTCGTTAAAAGAAAAAACGAAACCCAGACCCTGAGAAAAAATTCTAAGAAGATAAACAATTCACCGCTGCAATTATTATTGAAATACTGTACATTAGTTGTAGAAAAGAAAAGGAAGTCATGATTCACTTTTCAGCCAGGCTGCATAGTACGTTCAGTTCAGTTCAGGTTTTGTGGGATATGGAGCAACAAATGCTATGATCCCCTAAAAGACAGATGTTTCTTAAAAATTAGTAGATGTCAAAATATTTCAGTTTCTGGATAAAAAATCTGAATGTTAATTTGACCTTCAATCTTATGGTATGGTTATTATCAATATTAGTTCCCTCCCATCTTTCATGTGTTTGCTTTTCGCTTAAGGAAATTGTAAATAATTGAGTTTTGCGATATTTGGAAAAGAATTGATTGGTTTAACATTTCTGTAGGATAATTGAAAAGTGTCTGATTTGCGTCCTTTATTATGGTCTTGTACTTTTGAATCATTTTAGTTCAGTTTTATTGGATTTTTCTCAAATCATCAAAGAATTGAATAGTCCTTGAAAGAAGGTAAGTATACTTTCTATAAATTAAAATATTCACTAGAATTCCGATTTGTATCGTGTACAGTAAAAATAATTCTAAACAAATGATTGGGGTGACTGAGTCCCCCCGCACTACCATTAATGTTAGTATCGAGTACGCGCCTGCTACCGGGTTAGACTTTTTTGAAGTCTTCTCGCTTTAAATGTTAAAAAGTAACACAATTATTCTTCGTCGGAATTTTATATTCTTTTTCATAATTTAACATTAATTCTAAATGCTAATTGTGTGAGGTTTAAAATTACAGTTCTTTTAAACAGTTATTTACAATTATAGCATTTATCTAAAAAATAAATCATTTTACATTTTTGTATACATTGTCGTGCACACAGTTTTACTCTCCTTACAGTTCAGCTATTATATCAAGAATAATGTTTTATTTTTTTTTAAAAATGAACTCGTGCGAAGAGTCGGTGTTTCAGCCAGTATACGTTTGATGTATCAGTACTGAAGAAGGTATTTTATAAATAATTTCTTATTACTGATTTTGGCCGCGGTAGCCGAGTGGTATAGGTATCGGATCGTGGTTTGCCTTGTCACGAGTTCGAGCCCAGTACCACTAAAGACCCGCCGTGTAGGGCAGCGATGCACGTTAAATCTGTTGAGAGTTGAAACGTTTTCCCGTTGGTGTGGTGTGGTAGTTAGGAGAGAGGGGTGCCAGCTCAGGTGTCATCCACGTCACTTGACCATGGTTAAAAATTACGTGGTCCGTCGCCAAAAGCCCTCGTGCAGCTGAACAGTGCGACGTTAATATTCAATCAATCAATCTTATTACTAAATTAAGAAAAAGTTTAATAATTATTAGGGACTTTCACGGGCTGCTTTTTCTTGTAGAGGAAAGTTTTTCAAAGGAAGGTTTTAATATCAGAAATTGACACTTAAAGAGTTATTTTCTATATTTAGCTGAGATCTATATTTTGTCTTCAAGGCATCCACTGCAGAAAATCCGGTTTGCAAAAGGTAGGATGTTGAAAATGGTAATAGTATACGAAGTGCTTTTGTTTTCAGTACAGATAATTCCTCATCCACCTCTACCCCAAATTCAAAGAACGATTTATTACAAAATTGCCTTTTAATTTTTCACTGCATGTGAAATCTATGAAGATTTCTTCTTCGGAAGTTGAGAGCCCTTCTGGAGTATCTTGAAATAGATCCCTAATCCACTCGTAACTTGCTACCAAGCTGTCCTTATCCAGAAAATACTTTTTAAAATTCTTTGCCAACATAGCTAAATGATTTTACATGTTTTAAAAACAACTTTCACATGTTGTTCTACAGATTTGCAAGTTTTAACACATATCGAGCTGGGGCTTTTTTCCATCATTTACTTCAGTAGTGGTAAATCCAAAATTTAAGTATTTTTGAGAAGATCGCCTTGATTTAATTTTCGAAACCATGCTCGTTCGTCTGTGTACTTGTTGATTCTTTATTATGGTCGAATGTTTGCTTACGACTTAAAAATGTATGTATGATATTGTTTTAATTTACTGCCGTAAATACTTAATTACCGTGAATTACAATTAACGTGGAAATTAAAAAAATGTACATTCAAGCTAGATTCGGTAGCTATAGGAGTATCGAGTCGACCAAAACTGACTGGAATTGTACGAGGAAAAGCATTTTTACATGTTTTGCGCAGACGTCCGATAGGTTGCCCAGACTCACGCAAACGTACCCTATAATGCCAGATGTGATGGATATGATAGAGAGCGACATTGACTAGACTATTTTTCTAATGACATTTGTGCTTTGAGAAATGAATGCTGAAGGAAATAAATCTTTAATTAAATACATCATTTTGCGATCTGTTCCAATTTAAAAATTAGAGAAAGAAAAATAACATAATTCTCTAAGTAATATATATATTTTAAGTAATTTTCTTAAAATATATATATATATATATATATATTACTTAAAATATACACAAAATTTAATATACTTATCGTATTAATTTGTACGGTTTATAATTAAGATCGTATTGTAACTTTAGCGTCTCTCTCTCAAAGTGCATTTTTATTGCAGTAAATACATTATTGTTGTACAGGGGGCGAGACAAAAATTATGATTGAAAATTGGGTCGCCAGTATTGAAAGTTTGAGAAACACTGCTTTTAATGTATGAGTGGCGCACAGAGTATTTTAGGACTAATTAATTAATACTAAATTAAGAACAAGTTTAATAATTATTAGCTACTTCCATGGGCTTGTCTTACAGAGCAAAGTTTTTGAAAGGAGTTTTAAGATAAGAAATTGAGCCTCTGAGTTCATTTTCTATATTTAGCTGATATCTATATTTTGTCTTCTAAGCAACCACCGCATTTTGTAATATGTTCCAATTTAAAAATCAGAGAAAGGAAAAATAACTTAGTAATTATACTATTACTTAACTTTTTTTTTGCTTAAAAGTAACATATACAAAATTTAATACTTATGTCATGAATTTGTACGGTTTATAATAAATATTGTTGCTTTATCGTAAAAGTGCATTATTATTGCATTCAGTAAATTATTATGTATAAGGGGGCGCGATAAAAATTGTGATTGAAAAGGGGGCGCCAGTATTGAAAGTTTGAGAAGCACTGGGCTATTGCAAATTGTGCAAAAATTCGTTCACTGTAGCTTATGACGGCTTAAAAGCAGTTACCCACCACGCTGAGGCAAAGGAGCACAAAGAGTGTGAAAGTGCTGCAGCCATGTCTCACCGAATGAAGTCTTTCTTTACACCAAAAGGCAGCGCCCAAAGTGAAAAAGTTGGTATTGACGAATTAACTGAGGTTTACCATGGTATCAAGCGCCACATTTCTTATGTTCCTCAAGATTGCTCCTTGAAAGTATTAAAACAAAAGATAAGCGATTCAGATATTGTAAAGCAAATGACAGGAAGACGCACTAAATGTACAGCTTTGGTAAACCAAGTTTTGTTTCCGTATTCAATGGAACTTGTGCAGGAAGATTTAAAGAATGATGTTCCCTTTTCGGTAGCGACTGATGCATCAAATAAAGGTAATAGAAATTTTTTTCCAGTTGCTATTCAATTTTTACGAAGACTCATTTGAAGATTCAACATCTATTAAGGAACGTTTATGTGAAGTCATGGATAAATCACGACTCCCATGGAGCAGAGTAACAGCATATGGAGCGGACAACGCGTCTGTTAATTTTGGAGTCAATAATTCCATTTTTCAAAAATTGAAGTCTGAAGAAAACAATGACATAATTGCTGCTCACTGTAATGAACACATATTTCATAACTGTGCTAAAAAGGCATTAAAAGTAATGCCTGTTGATGTCGAAGATATAGTGATGAAAGTATTTGCAGAGTTCTCTTGTTCCGCTAAGAAACGAGATTTGAAGGAGTGCTTTGATTTTTCGAAAGCGAATACAGAGAAGTCATTCGTCACGTTCCTACAAGGTGGCTTAGTTTATGTAAAGCTCTTGATAGGATGCTTTCATCATGGGGGCCATTGAAAAGGTACTTCATAGAACGACGTTCTGATAATTGCCCTACGGCTCTCTGGGCTATCTTATCAGACCAAGAAAACGAAATTTTAGGTGAAGCTAATCTTACTTATAATGAACTATATTTGTATTTCACTCATAACTTTATGGCTTCTTTTCAAGAAATTATTCTGTTGGTAGAGAAACATACCACAGCAGCATTTAATCTACATAACATAATGGTGAAATTTCACGGCACAATTTCAAAGAAAATAAATGACAAATATTTCGGAATTAAAGTCCATGTGGCATTAAAAAAGGCCATCTTCCAGACCATGAAGTTGACAAATTTACTAAAAACGCTACAAATGCGTATCACCGAGCTCTAGCTTACATAGAGAAGTGGTATCCATTTGAAAACTAATATTATAAAACGTTCAGTTGTTTGAATCTCGAATGCGGAAGATTGCCCACGCTGGATCAACTGCTCGAACTATGGTCAATATCTCCATGGAAGCAGCAAACTCCCTGAACAGATTTACGATGAACTGGCTGCACTTCAGAGTGTTTTTCCTTCACTCAAACTCGAAGGTAACTCAATTGAAATGTGGTGCAAATTTTTCCAAAAAGAAGAAGCACCGAATCTGCTGAAAATTGTGCAGTTTGTGTGCAGTGTTCCTGTATCCAACGCTTTTGTGGAACGTATGTTCAGCGTCTTTGATTGATTGATTAGTTGATTGAATATTAACGTCGCACTGTTCAGGTACACGAGTGCTTTTGGCGACGGACCACGTAATTTTGAACCATGGTCAAGTGACGCGGACGACACTTGAGCTGGCACCCCTTTCCTAACTACCACACCACACCAACGGGAGGACGTTTCAGCTCTCGACAGATTTAACGTGCACCGCTGCCCTACACGGCGGGTCTTTAGTGGTACTGGGCTCGAACTTATGACATACCTGCCATGGTCCGATACCTAACCACTGGGCTACCGCAGCCCCATATCTTCAGCGTCATGGGAAACGTATGGACTGACGAAAGAAATCGTCTCGCTGTAAATACAGTAAAAAGTGAATTGTGCATTTTTTTTCAATATAAGCTCTAGTTGCACTGAATTCAAAGATGCCATTTCGACCAATAAACCTTTGTTAAAAGCAGTGTCATCAAATGCCAAATATACAAAGTAGATTGTAAGCTTCTTTGTCATTTTCAGCAATATTTATGAGATAGTAAAAAAAAATTGAAAAGTTGTCCGGTTTTCTTCTCGAACACATCTGGCAACCCTAGTGCGAATTCATACCATTTATTTTCCTATACGGATCTTGACGTCTTTCTTGAGTCTTAATTTTATCTAATTAAAAACATATATCATTGTATTTTTTGCATTATTCTAGTATATATATTTGTTAGGAAATAATTTTAACAACTCTTTTATATAATTTTTCTTTTATTCTAATTTATTTATCTAATTAGGTAATTGTCTACTTCCGACTAGTGTTAGCTGGCATATTTGTTTATCCTAGTTCGGTTGGATCCTAGCATTTTTATTTATAGTTCATGGTACACATAGGTATGGCTCTTAGTTATTTTAGTTCTTAATTAATTTAGTAGTTATTTATTATATAGTTTTGCGCAAGAATGATTGCAGTATAGAATTAAAACTACTTTTTTTTAAATTGTATGATTATCGAATAACATTGATATCATTTCTTTAAAAAGAGCTCACACCTATTATTGTACAACATAGTGTCAGTTAGGTGTGAATAATATAAAAAATGTCTGTTTGTAATTTTAATTAATAATTCAAAGTCAGGAGAAAATATTTATTCTGAATTTTTCAATTTGATGATAATTTGTGGGAGGAATGTTTACAAAAATTAAAGAAATGTTTCTTTGATTTTTACCTTCCACACACAAATTATCGATTTCTAAATTATTTATAATTATTCTTTGCTGTTATAAAATTTAATATATGTCATTTCTTTCTTTAAATTAAAATACAATATTCTTAAGGGGAATGAAACCATTACAAAAGGGGTAACAATTTTTAGAAATGATTACATTTAATTTGATATGTTATTGTCTTATTTTTTGAAGTACAGTTCAAACTTGCAAAAAAAAGTTTATTTCCTGAAGCCTGTGTACATAGAACATTAGTTAATATGAAAGTTTTAGATAAATGAATAGAATGATCTTTTGGTAAAAGTGTATTTTTTCCATCATTTTTTTTTTTGAAATCTCAGTGGCTACTTAAGAAGTAAGTATTTGTTTATCCATGATTTAACTATTTTCCTTTTTGCACAAATCCTTAAAATAGTTTAATTCCTGAAAACTCAGTACTATGCATGTACAGGTAATTAAGGATGTGAGTATATGATTCATATATATGTCTCCTGTGAAGAAAATTGAATTTTTTTTACAACTTCATGAATTGCAAATTGTATAATAGTATGGCTTACCAATGGGGACATTAAACACTCTATGTGAAGCATTATAAGTGTCAGACATTTAAAATAGTCCCGTAATTTTGGTTTGATTTATCAATACTATAGGAAGTTCTTAATTTTTTTTCCCTTTGTACTTATATGCTACCAACTGATAAACCCGTTCTTCACACAGGTGTGAATTTATATATATAAATAGTGTTATGCATGAAATTTCTCTCCCCTCCCCAGTACTTCATTATTTAGAAATGGTAAATAACAATTTTCTAAAAAATATATTATATTTACTCGAGTTTACCTACCTACACTTAAAATTCAAATGAATATTTTATTTCACTGTGGAACAGTTATTTGTTGAAAATGAATTTTTTGTTTACACAATGTATTGCGTATAAGTACTTCATATATATTTTGTACAATATTATGAAGCATTTAAAGCTATTTGAAAACGTTTCTAATAAAATAACATTCCTATCTGTGACTGTCTGATTTACTTAGTAATTATCTTTTAAAAATGTTTGGAAAGTTTTTTAGAAATGATTGCATAAAGTAATAAAAAAAATACAATTTCAGTATTAAGTTAAAGAAATAAATCATATTCATGTATAATTTTTAAAAAATATTCAATGTAATATGAACTTCACCTTTATATCTCGGCTACTAAATAATATGCATTGATATGTGACACTTGGATCACAAATTCAGATTATTAATGCGAGTATGAACTATATTAAAAATTTACATTACAAATTCAATAATTTTTTAATTGCCTTTGTATAAAGTGCTTATAACATGTTGAACAACTTGTTATAAATAATTGTATAATATTAAAGAATATTTCATGAGAAAAAATACTATAATTTTCACAAATTCAATTTAATTTCTAATTGAATTGCATACTTTAAGCTATTGTTTATCTCATATTAGATAGAGTTATTATGAAAGTTTTTGATTAACAATAAATATTTATCCTTTGATGAAAATGAATCTTATTTTTATAACACAATGAATTGCAAATAAGATAGAAGCAATTTAATACAATATAATACAATATGGAAATAAATAGTTGCATAAAATTTCCATTCACAATCTCTACTAGTTATGTCTCTTGACCAGATATTTATGTTTAGTGTTAAACACTTGAGTTCCATTTCATGCAAACTTAAAACTTACTTGGCGAAATGTATTGGCATTTTATTTTGTTATCACTAATATGTATCTAAAGTGTCCTTTTATATATAATTATATTTTTTTAAAAAGAAATTGATTGTTATAATACACAAGAGCTCAAAATTTATCTTCGAAACATGTGTCACACAAAAATATCAGTGATTTTGACCAATTAACGTCTTAACAATAATTTTGAAAAAGATTCTCTGTAAATATCATAAAATTGATCAAAGTACTCTTCTTAGGTCTCAATATTTGCAACAAACTCAATGCAACAAATTTATTCAGGACATATATCATGAGATTTATTTTTGCAAAAGTATAAAATAAATCTAATCTCTATAATGATAAATCTACAAATCGTGCAAATACCAATAAATGCATATTTGTTATACATATGTAGTAAAAAATTTGTATATGTGTGAGACATTTTTTATACCATACAGTCAAACTCTGAAAAACATATGTGTTGAAACCATGCAAATATATTACAATTTTTATTTTTTTCTAAAAGAATTATGAATTCAAAAATGACTTTTTATTTTGGTTATGTAGGAGTGAGCAGGACTTTTATATTTAATATATATAGACACAAATTTATATTCTACTATATACACATTCTAATTTAAAAATTTTAATGCCTTAATTTATTACCATATTTGGAATTCAATTTTCGATAAATCATATATGCTACCTTAAGTAGTGCAGCGAATAAAGATTTTTAAAATGTGGCACAAGTTTTTTATGTGTAATTTTACAAATGGTAAATGATAATTTTGATTTCTAATGTTTGAAAGTGGTTCTTATTTCATAAACTAGTATAAACGTTAACAGAGCTGTAATAAAGTAAGATATTTTTCCATTTCTTTATTTTTTCTTTTTCCCTGTAATATTGTAAAATTACTAAGTAAAATAAGTTTTATAAATATATATACTTCTTTTGATATATGTATGGTTACATATCAGATTCTTGTGTTCTAATTTTTAGATAATTAAATGCTGAAGTACCTCTGTTAACTACTCTGAAGATGTGTAACATAAGTAAAATGTAAGTTAACTAAACATATGTTCTCAATATAACTTGATGTAAAATAAACAAATATTTCCTTTTAAATATTGTAAGTCTGCATCTAGCCAAAATCCTTTTGAAGAAGTTTCATTTGTCTTACGGTGTTGAAAACATTATTCAGAGAGTGGTCAAACACATAAACAGTGGGAAGATGCTATATAATCCTCATGCTATCAAAGCACTTTGATTTGCTATAATGATATTATAAAATGATTTTTTTTTTCTTTCTAATTATCCTTTCTATAACTGACCGAGCAACCATTTCAGCAAAATAAGACATTTTAGAAAGTAAAATTTCAATCTTTTAAGAACAAAATAATCGTACGCAATAATAAACAAACGACGCCATATTCACCGGTTGACGGAATCACGTGATCGTGACGTCACATGAATTTAGTCCATTGTTTTCTTTTTGGGCTCCATTCTTCCCTTGATTCAATTTTCTACTTTATGCGTCGTACACTAGCTTCAGAAACTTTCAACCTTCGTGATATTTCGCGGTTTTGAAAACAATTTTGCATTCACAAGGGTCTTTAGTTCTGCTTTCTTACATGGTGAAAAAAAAAAAAAAAAAAGATCACCTTTTTTACCCATGCTGAAAGTGTACAAACTGATTATTTAAACTCTGCACACGAAATAAACAAATAACTGCGTAATATAAAACTGCTAAATTAACAAAAACAAAGCACATTAACCCACAGAAACACGTCCGCAACTGAAGCATGCGCGAACGCGACTCGAGCAGGTTTAGACTTGTTTACGTTCGTGTGAGAATTTAGTAACCTTGTGTTGCCATATGTGAAAAATAAATTCAAATACAAAATATATAATAAATTTCCTCAGTAAAAATCCATTGGATCTATATTTAAATGTGAAAGTATTGCATATAAACTTATATAAACAATTAATTATTAAAAACAGGAGTGCGTCTAATAATTTGGCCAGGGACTGTACATAAGTACCTCTAATTCTGTACATTACTATAACATTAGACTGGCCACAGCATACAAATTTGACGTGATTTCAGAATCATGCCAAAAATGAGTATGTTGAGGAAGCAGGTAGTCGTAAGATAAATTATTTTTGGCACGTATGTACTATCCTAACATCGCCAACGTTCAAAATAACTTGCCAAGTTGGCAACCCTGATTTCGCATGTCATATATATGCTGAATTGTGAGTCATGTACTTCGTTTCATATAATGTCGCCAATAGGTGGCGGCATTAGGAGTAGGCGATCGCCGACGGCCTCGCGCTTAAAGGGGGCCTCGCAAAGTTTTTAATTATTTAAAATTTAGTTATTCATTTTTATTTATTTTCATACAGTTATGCGAGTAAAAAAGAGTGATTAGTACTTTACGGGCATTATCCAGAATCTTCTGGCAACACTATGGAAATTAAACAACTTAGCGTGCGAGACGGGAATCCCCGTGTCGTTTGCATAAATGTTAAATCAGTTATTGAAGAAATGATACAGAGTTAAACAAGCAAAATACTACGCCTTCTTGCTCGATTGTACCAGGGATGTCAGCCGTATTGAACAAATGTCAATAATACTAAGATTTTGCAATTCCTCAACTGGAGCAATAGAGGAACATTTTGTTGGGTTTATTGCCTTCGCAGAAACAACGGGAGAATATATAACAGATTCAATATTACAAGAACTGGAAAGAAATGGTCTAGATATCGAAAACTGCCGAGGACAGGGATATGATAATCACGCCAATATGGTCGGTACTAATAAAGGTGTCAGAACAAGAACACTCAATATAAACCCAAGAACATTCTTTACGCCGTGCGGATGCCACAGTTTGAATTTGCTTTTGATTGATGCAGCTAACTCTTTTGCAACAACCAAAACGTTTTTTGGCTTCATCAATAAAATCTATGTGCTGTTTTAAAAGTCAAGTAAGCGTTGGGATATTGTAAATCTAAATTCAAATTGACATTAAAACCTCTGTCTGAAACACGGTGGGAAAGTAGAATCGGAGCAGTAAACGCAATATTTTTGTAATTTGATGATGTTATCGAATGCGTGAATGAGCTGAAAAATAAAAGTGATGATTCTGAAACTCTAAGGGACTGTGACGCTGTCTTGAATGAAATGTACAGTTTTGAGTTTATTGTTGCGATACACGTATGGTACGAGGTTTTACTACGTGTGAACAATATAAGCAAACTATGGTATTTGGTTCAAGTCGACTTGAAAGTCGCTATTGATACTTTACTGTCATTTTGCAGTTGGATTCACGAATTCCGTAATAGAGGACGTGACAATAGTATTGCACAAGCTCGATTATTTGTAGAGAAAAGTACTTTCGCAATTGAGTCTCAATTTAAAGAAAAAAACAACCAGGAAAAAAAAACAAATGTTCGGTTATGAACATATTGATGAACCTATTAAATCTTTTGAAATGCAGTACAGAGTTAACTTTTTAACAAAATGATTGATGCTATTATAGTCGACACTGAACGTCGATTTAAAGAGCTCAATGAACAATTTGATTTTATTTATATATATGATATGAGTTATTTAAATTCTATATCAAAAGAAGACCTTCTCAAGTATTGTAATGATTTGTTTACAACTTTTAAAAACGAATTCACTAGACAATCAACGACGCGAAACAACTCATTCAGTACATTTTAGAAAATAATTTGGAAGAAATATATGCAAATGTTTATATAACAATTAGAATAATGCTCACAGTTCCCGTCAGTACAGCTTCCGTTGAGAGAAGCTTCTCAAAGTTAAAATTGATTAAGATCTACTTGAGGAGCACGATGAGTCAAGACAGACTATCTGCGTTATCAGTTCTTTCAACTGAAGTTGAAATAGTGGCTAGTGTTAGCTATGACATAATCCTGAAAAAGTTCAGTGAGGCCAAAAGCCGAAAAGTTCGTCTACTTTAATTTCTATTTGTGTAATTTTTGTCATCATTTGATTAGCAATAAATCTCGTTTACTCATACATTAGTTTAACTATAATTCGGCTTATGTAATTTAACGTTTTCTTGACTGGGAAACAAGGCCTCGCGAACCCTAATTTCGCCGACGTCCATGCGTGGTCTAGCGCCGCCACTGGGTTGCTGTTATATTAAGTACCTTATTTTTTTCGAATTATGCTTTTGCATTGATAAAGTTAGTTCAGTTCTTTTTATGTAAGTTAATGTTAGTATTGTACTTCATTTTCAATTTATTTTTATGCTCGGGATATATATACTTTGGATAAGTTTTTTAGTACTTGCGTATTATTGCACAATCGCCAACGTTCAAGACAACTCACCACTTTGGCAATCCCAACTTTGTGTGCGTTGAATTGGCGCAGCAATCATGTGGTTCATTTTGTATGTCACCAATAGGTTGCAATAATACGTAAGTACCTTTAATTCTGTACATTACTATGACATTAGACTGGCCGCAACATACCAATTTGGCGTGATTTCGAAATCATGCCAAAAATGAGTAGCCAACCAGTATGAAATTAATATTATGAGTATTATCTTAGCCTGTTTTATCTTTCCTGAATTAATTCAATATATAATTTTTTTTTTTATATTTTAGTACTTACATTTTTTTTTGGTTATGTACTGCAAATATTTTTTTGCACATTGCGATGTCTTTGGCAAAATTAATCAGTGGTATTATTCTTAAATATGTTTTTTTATCTGTTTTTGACTATTTTTAAAATTTTGTTTGATGTCTGTCTGAAATGCAAATAGCAAAATAGATATTTTACAATATATATATTGTGTTTGTACGAAAATGTTTATACTGATTTATTCAAAATATTCAGCCGTCTTTTATTTTTTGATATCTTTTTTAAGATTTAATTTTATGTTATAACTAGATATACCCAGCTAAATGTTACTGTGGCTCAGTCAGCTTTAAAAGACTGGTACACCATAAAGTATGTCATGAGGCGTACAAAAGTAATAATACACAAGAATTCAAACAAATCTATATACATATAAGACGCATTTGTTGTCTGTCTGAATAAACTTTCTCTTTCACGTTAAATCATTTGGACAAATTTTCAAAATTTGTTTGTGTGGTTAGTAGTTAATTATAACGCTATAATTTTAATTGAATAGTCAGATATTGCATTTTTAAGTATAAAAATAATTATAACTACTGCACTGTATTTTTTGGAGTGAGTGAATATAAACGTCTCACTGTTCAGCTACACGAGGGCTTTTGGCGATGGACCACGTAATTTTGAACCATGGTCAAGTGACGCGGATGACACCTGAGCTGGCACCCCCTTCTCCTAACTACCACGCCACACCAATTTAGCAGGAATATATTCTACCAATACTTAGCTGGAATATTCTTTGAAATCCACTCTTCCAAGATATAGGGGAGCATGGGTTCTATGATGAGTATTTTAGCGGGGAAGGCGAATAGTTTTGTAGCAGATATTGCATTTTCAGCGTATTGCAAAGATTATCATTTTTGTCCCAAAAAATAGTTAATGTCAAAATTTAAGTGTCTTATGTTTTTGTATGTTTATGGAGACCTTAGAAAACGATTTGACTATTCAATTTAAGTAAACGAATTATAATTAATTTTACAGTGGAATATCTTTTATTAATATATTAGCTCTAACCGATTAAATTTCCCTAAGTGGAGTATTTTGTTTATGTATGTCCCTTAATTTTCAATGTAGTGACCTAAAAAATATTGAATGAAAAAATTGCAGTAAATCATGATGCGGTAAATAAAGCATTAACGTGCATCGCTTTCCTACACGACGGGTTTTACAAAGCTCTGATAAAGTTTGAGCTATGTAAGTAGCTAGACATGTGCCAACTTGACTCTATCGTCAACATTTCGCTATGTTTTTCATTGAATCACCATTGTTATTTAGGAAACGGCGTTGCTTGCGAGTATTATAATTTTAACAGAAAAAATATTAATGTATTACACTTTCAGATATAAATTATTTACAATATTTTAAGCGTCACAAAACTTTTACCAATGTGTTACTTATGTTGAGCAGAGATCAGCTTAGGAAGGTATTTTCAAAAATCGACCCTCAAGAGTGTTATGGGGAGTTATATAAATATTTAAAAAAAAATCCTTTTATCAGCTATTAGATTTACAGACTTAAAACTTAACAAAGGTATTTTTTTTTCTTTTTTTTTTTTTCTTCAGGTGAGATATGCGAAAAACTTTTTTTGTTTAATTTGCAATTTACTTAAAAATTAACTCCTTAAAAATTTCTTTATCCTTCAATCAATGTTGTTTAATTTTTCAGTTCACCCGTGCGAAGAACGGGTATACCAGCTAGTAAAATTATAATTGTTTGAATGCTTTTCAGTATAAACAATTCAAAGAATGCCTTGGTAAACTATCTTCTAAATTTGTTGTATATAAACGACTTATGCGTTACACTAATGATTACAAAATGTTAAGTTCTCTAAGTCAGTGCTTTGCAATCTTTTATCGCAGCAAACTGGTCAACATTTGATAAATTTACTGCAGCCCACAGAGGGGACTAAGTTGATTGTTTATATTTTTTAAACTGTTTTAATTTAATTGTATTTAAATATGCCTTCAGAATGTAATTCAGCTGCACCAAAAAATGAATATAAAGTCATTTTAATAAATGTCACACATACTCAAAAGAAATACACCCCAGAAAATAAAATGAAAATAATTTAACCCTCTAAGTGGATACCTTCCTCCTGAAAAGTTATTCCGAAAGCGTTTTACTCTTATTTTGCTATTGCCTTCAAAATGCAACAGACTTCAATTCTTTCCCCCTTTTAGAACTTCGGAGGTCGAACGGGGCCAATTTTATGACTTAGTTCGGTTAAACCTTTAAAAGGGGAAAGGATTTCAGAAAAGTGCGCCTAGTCCGCTTTTGAAAACGTTACTTGAAGTCAGAAAAATCCGTGCAGTCCATTTTCGAAGCATCTTTACACTGACGGAATTTTCCGTGCTATCCGGTTAGATGGTTAATGTTCTTTGTGCCCCAGTACTATTTGATCTCTGCGCAGGTACTGGTTTGCAGCCTGGGGACCACTGCTTTGAGTAATATGTGACATACAAAATCATCTTTAATTAATGATGAACGATGACCCATAAAATATATATACACACAGAAAAAATGCAATGAATTTAATAACATAAATAGGCATAAAAATAGTACATTTACAAAACAATTTTATTCATTTTACTTCTGATACAATTGACACAATAAGCAGAAAAACAAGGATGTAGATACACTGAAATTTTTGTTTAACATTCAAAATATTATTTAGAACCTCACCTAAAGTATTTCATAAAAGTCCAAACCCAACACAAATTAAAATGTGAAAATTTTTAAATAAATGCTAATATATTTATAAAAAAATAAGCAAAGAAAAGCACAAAAAATAAAAAGTAGACAAAATAATATTTTTATGTTTAAAGTTCATTTACAAGGAAGTATACATCAAATGTATACGAATTTCAAATAATTGATGTTAAAAAAATTTCTTTGTCATTCAATTTTTAAAATGTAACAACTTCAATTCTATTTTGTGATGTTAACAGGGAAAATGTATAAACCTACGACCTAAACAACATATTTTCCAAAATAAAAAATAAACCATTTCTGGAAGTTCATTTGTTTTAAAAGCCTCTACAGTTCATTGAAGGTTGGGATTAGAAAAATGTAATATTAGTAAGGAAAAGAATTGTACAATGAAACTGCCAATTAAAAATAATAAATTTTGGATTACTGAATGTTTCACTACCTGAATTAATGAATAAACTCAACATTACAAAAAAATATAAGTCACCACAATTTAGTTTCACAGGCCTATCTTTAACAAAATTGGTAAAAACATTTACAAAGCTTTTAACTCAGAAAAATTTATGCATTAATTTAATCTAATTATTTGTACACATGTATAACAAAATATGCAATATTAGTCATCGTTAACATAATCAAGACATGAAAAATTAATGCCCTTCAGCGATGCCATCTGAAGTATGCATCTCCTCCTTTATAAAAGTTACCTTCACCATAAAATGAAACACAGCTATATACATCGCAAGGGAATGAAAAATAATTATCTTCACTTCTATCATCTTTATAGCTAATTTCCACCTTATTTTTCAAAGATGGTGAAAACTTAAATAACCCTTTCATGATATTGCTATCAATATCATGGCCCTCGAACAAAACAAGAGTTTTAAGTGATGAACAAGTTAAAAGGATTGTTTGTAACATGGCTATGTAAATATCACAATCATAAAATTTCAAAATACGCAAATTACTGTTTTCACAATATTTTGTTATTGCAGTCCCATATACTTCAGGAAATTTAAAATCGCAGTAACAAAATGATAGGCTTTCTAAATTAGGACTTACATTTAAAATATTCAATACAGCTATTTTAGAGCTATCTTCGTACAGTACGCATTTAACATGCAATTGATAAAGATTATCTAACTGTTTCAAATTAGTATTTGGGTCGGGCAAAAAAATTGTTCCTTCAAAAGTAAAGCTTTCTAAGTTGGGACAACTTTCTACCAGATTCTCGACAGATATACTAAATTGTCTAATTTCAATTCGTTTTAAGCCTCCCCCTATTTGTTTTAAGAACCAGTTTAAATTGAGATCATGAGTAGGGGAAATATCTGTAGCAGAAAAATCTTCTAATCCTGACAACTTTGAAATGGATTCCAAGTCCTGTTTAGATTTTATGGGTACTGACAGTACTTTAATGAATGGACAACACATAGAAAGCAAACATAATGAATTCTGTAGAGGAGAAAAACGTTTAGAAGTATAGGAATAAGGAACAGTAAAATAAGTTAAATTATATTTATCTTCAGAAGCTTTATGTACATCATGCTTATATATGTTGCTTAAGACAAAGTCCAGGTCCTCATAAACTATGCACTGTAATGAAGGCATATATTTCAGAAGATAACTTACACCATCATTAATTTGAGTAATGCCAGACAAATTAATAACTCTGAGATTCAATGAATGTGTTTCACCTCCATTGTTTTCTTTTTGACATAAGGATATCAATCCTTTGTCAGAAATTGAACTATTAATAATAAATAATAATTCTAATTTTGCACAGCATGAAGGAAGCATTTCCAAAACTGTATCATCCGTAACTTGCTTTAAGTACAAATTTTTCAAATTTTGCACTTTTAGTAGAACCTTTTTGACAAAAAAAACAGCGTTTTCCAAGTTTTCCGTCTTGCTTAAATCAAAATAAATCTTTTCAATACCCTAGAAATAGAAATTTACATATTAATGGAAGAACGTCGTATTCTTGTAGTAAAATAAATGATAATCAGATTAAAGGATATATTTTGTAACAAAAACAAACATGAAAAATAAGTACAAATAAACATAAAATTTTCATTTTTAGAAATATGTATACAGTTTTTATTGTTGTGAGATAGTTAAGTCTCCCTCTACCATACATATAGAATTTGGTATTAATTTTCTCTGCTAGCATATTATTATAATGCACAATATTAATACCATAGAACAACTGCAGTATTATTTATATTTTGTACATGATGGAAAATATATAAATCTTGTTTATGGATAAATATGTTCAACAAATAAATAACATATTTTTATGTTAAAGTATATAGTTAAATTATTTTATACAATAACTACCTATTCCATGAAATAACTCAACAAGCCAATAAAATATATAACAGAGATGAAAAAGTTCCTACTTTACCTAATTATTGTATAAAATAACTAATGATAGACCATTGATGGGGGCCGCCTTTCCATAAGGATTACAACAGTAATTTGTATATCGGCCCTGTTGTTGTTTACAAGAAGAGGAATTTCTGGGAGTGTCTCTCACCGAATGCCTGGGGGCTGCGTAATTGTCGCGGAGAGTAGATTCCCTGAAATGTACATGCCTCCCTCCTGGCCTGGGGCTACTTGAAAAAGAATACTCGCTTGCGGCATTTCTCCGGGGGCTGGTAACGGGCAGCGCGTTCGTCCTTCTGTCTCTTCCTACATTCCGCCTGTCTGTGTCCTTGAATACCACAATAGAAGCACTTGAAAACGTTCCCTCTTCTGTTAGAATAGTTCCCACCTGATTTACGAGCTGTAACTGCACTTGCCTCTTGTAGACGGCCGACCCTTAAATTTATTTCTTGTAATCTATCCGCTAATGCTGAAAGAACTGGATTTTCCGTTTGTGCGGACGACAAGCCTGATCTCTCTTCGCTAGCTATTTGATTTAATTTCGTGTTCTGCTCTTCTATCAATGCCGCATTGATTGATTGCTCTAAATTCAAAGGATCGCGGGAGAGAACAAATCGACGTATGTCATTTCTTAAACCACTTATAAACCGAGATTGCAACAATTGGTCATTCGCATTTCTCACCGCGGTATTTTGAGCCGAATTTCCTGACTGGAAAATATGTGTTCCCAGTTTATTGATGCGTGCTGCAAATTCCTGTACGCTCTCCGAAGGACCCTGGATACACGATGAAAATAATTGGAGACGCGTTGATAAAGGTACAGCTTTTTCGAATCTTCCAATAAGAATTCTTGCGATATCGTTATATTCTGTCAATTGACTATGTGTTGGGTCGGATAGAAAAAATTCCTCAGCTATTCCCGTTAATTTTAATTTTAGAATTGTTACTTTCTCATCGTTTGACCACTTGCCTAAATTCGCAACATCGTTTATTTTTCCCAAGAACCTGCGAATTCCTAACGATTCACCTCCGTCGTACATTGGAATTAGATCAATTAGATTAAATTTCTCGAACGCCGTTTGCGTCAAAAGGGGGTCTGATTGTCGTGTACGTGGCATGTTTGTTAATTATTAGTTAAGACCAAAATTTCTAGCGAATCTAATTCACAACGAAAACCGTTAAATTGAAACAAAATTCAAGCACTCGTGCAAGGCAACAGAAATTCATGAACTCTTAAATTTAAATGAAACTTTTAACTAATCGGCTCTCGCGTAAATACATGCATAGAGAAAAAAAAATTCACATCAATATTGAAAGAGAAAAAATTAAAGAGCACAAGTACCTGCGTCATCGTTGCACCCGGACTCTCTGACAAAACTGCAAGAAAAAAAAAAAATTCACAGTATCAAATTCAAGCAATACATAAAATACACAGTAGCACACGAGATGAAATTTTGTCCGGATGATCCATCAAGAAACGTTTACAAAAAAAAAAAAAATTGTAAAAAAAAAATTCTAACTCAAAGGATGTAAAAAAATTTTCTAACGACCAAAAAAATTTTTTAAATCCTGGTCACGGTACCATTATAATGCAACGCCCGGTTAACTTGTTAATTTAATTTATTCTTATTATCCATTTTTTAATACCCAGGTTCTAAATTAACATTTGGCGTCACACTATAGCTTAAGTTTAAACATGAATCATTAAAGACAAATAAAACGGACACTAAATTAAAAAGCCTTCTTTAAATTAACACTTAATTTATTTACAAAACATTTAAATTACGTTAATTACTAAAGATATGGAGTGATGGGGGGCCGCCTTTCCATAAGGATTACAACAGTAATTTGTATATCGGCCCTGTTGTTGTTTACAAGAAGAGGAATTTCTGGGAGTGTCTCTCACCCCACCGAAAAGGGTGACGCATTTCCCACGCCTGGAAGAAGGCAATGTACCCATAAATACATCATGGTATGGGATGTTTTTGGGAAATTCCCGCGTTTTGGGGGAGTCATGGACCGCGAGAAGATATACCTCCGCTGTCGCCAGACCAATCAGAAAAGCCGATTGTGTTTCGAGAAAGAATCCTCCAGAATACAGAGGTAAACCGCCGCGAAATATAAGCGCATGCACGACGAATTTAGTCACTCTCTGACACGAATTTTATCACCGATTTTGGTCTGACGACCCTTTGACAAAATGCCGCGATTGGAGAATCGCGAGATGGCCACACCAAGATTTCTCTCTCTCTCAGATCCTAATTCAGTTAAGTGATAATGTATATCTCTCTTTAGTAATTAACGTAATTTAAATGTTTGTAAATAAATTAAGTGTTAATTTAAAGAAGGCTTTTTAATTTAGTGTCCGTTTTATTTGTCTTTAATGATTAATGTTTAAACTTAAGCTATAGTGTGACGCCAAATGTTAATTTAGAACCTGGGTATTAAAAAATGGATAATAAGAATAAATTAAATTAACTTAAGTTAACCGGGCGTTGCATTACCATTAAAGAGAGTGAAAGATAAACAATTTCAAAGTTATTTAATAAATTTTATTTTTAGAAATATTTAGATCATAAACAGCTAAAAGCCTCTCGTAAAATACATTTCATCTCTATTGTAGATAATTAAGTCATAAATAATAACGAAATACAGATGATAAACCTTATTATTGCTCACATTGTTAGCATTAGTTAAACAGAAAGGACAAAATGTTTTGCATTTGTTACTGGCACATATAACACTTTTCTACTTGAACTTCAAGGATACCATTATGCTGGGATAACCAATAGACAAGTGGTATTTTTCATGTGCTGTTTAAGCACTTTTTACAACTGTTACCAAAGTTAATAATTTTTCACGAGAAAGCGCAGCATTTTTTCTTTTTGTTCCATGCTTACTTAATAAAGATTCAAACCTTTTGCATAGAATCTTTATTATTTACAGGTTAGTCTTCCATTCCTGCAAAAGTCATTGCTTGAAAACAGGTTGCTAATAATCCAATAATTAATCATTCAAAATGTAAATAATCCAAAATGTAAAATGCTAACATACATACACCACCTAAATTCTAAGTCTGAAAGCAATGAAATGAAGCGTACACACAAAAACATCATTGTAAAGCAGCTAGAATTGGTTCAAAGAACTTTCAAGTGCATCCTTACATATACTATAAACGTGAATGTTTGTACGTATGTGTGGTGCTCTTTCACGCAAAAAGAATGGAATAAATTTTAATGAAACTTTACCATAATATAGCTTATACATCAGAATAACACATAGGCTATAATTTATAACGATATTGTGTGAAGTGTCCAAAATACAATGATAATTGTCAAGAAAGTAGGAAAATATTCGGCCACCTGCAAAAAAGCTCGCGACAGCATTTATCTATCTTTTATATGTAAAGCAAAACTATGCATTTTGTATTGTCTACGCCAGGCGCCAGGAACTGCGAAAACTTAAACAGGCAGAGTGTGAGACTGATTTCAATTTTAGCATAAAATAAATACAACAAAAAGTAATATTAACGTATATTACACTTCCAGATACATAAATTATTTATACTATTTTAAGCATTCATTACACAAAATTTGTATAACTATGTGCTACTTTAGCTGAGCAGACATCAGCTTAGGAAGGTGTTTTCAAGAGAGTTATAGGTAAAAAAATTTTTTTTTATCAGCTATTAGATCTACAGACTTAAAATTTAACAAACAGGACTTTTTTTTAATTTGCAATTCCGTAAAATTAACTCATTACAACCTTCAAACTGTATTGTTTAATTTTTCCATTCATCCATGCGAAGAACGGGTATAACAGCTAGTTATTACATACTTTTTATTGATCAAGTAACCGTTATTCAATAGAATACCTAGTTAAAACCTAGAAATTCAATAACTTTAAATACTTTAACTGACTTGCCCAGTTATTTCATGAGATAACTAGTTATTTTATGAAATAATGAATATCACACTTTAACAGTAACTTATAAATAAGCATATGACAGATTCACAATTAAATAGCATTCATTCAGAGATAAATTTGGTAACCCAAGGAAATGTTCTAATTTTATGAGTTAACCCTCTAACCGGATAGCACGGAAAATTCCGTCAGTGCAAAGATGCTTTGAAAATGCACTGCACGGATTTTCTGCCTTCAAGTAACGTTTTTCAAAAGCGGACTAGCCGCACTTTTCTGAAATCCTTTCCCCCTTTTAAAGGTTTAACATCTTGAAAGATAATTGGGGACGGTGGAAGCAAGACAGCAGGACACTAATAGGAAGTTTTATGGCTCGCAGGAAACCCTGTGTTTTGACCCTGGGGCGATCGTAAAAATCGAGGGGAAATTTCTTTAGACCCCAGGAAGTGTTTATTTGTTACCTCGTTTTTTTTTTTTAAAGTTTTGAAATGTCCCAACGCATAAGTAAAATATGTTACAATTCCCTTTTGGTTTCATAATAATTTGAAACTGTAACAAGTTGGGGCGTGTCAGTGCAATCTGCTATTTTATATAGTTAGACAAATTATCTTTTCTTAAGTATATTCCTTCGCTTAATTTTTCTTATTTTAATCAAAGCTTTCAGTTTTTTGAAACATGATTATTTTATTATAAGATACCGAAAAAAATTAATAAACCACCAAACTCTTTAAAATTTGAAACCTTTTCAACTTTCCAACCACTAAAAATGAATAAATTTAAACTTCATCAAATCATTTGAAACATTTTCTTACATTTTGATAAAAATAATAACGAAAAAAAAAAAACTAATTAAGATTTATTAGTTTTTTTTTTTTTAGATTTCAAAGCACAAGTGTTCAGGGAAGTTTAAGTACATTGCCTAGTTATATATTGTTATAATACACCGAATTATATTTGAATTTTAAGTGCTTGAACTTCAGTTTACATCAAAGACAACATGAATGAAGATTTTCACACATTTTTTTTTTATAACTTGAATGTTTGAATAAATGGTAATCAAAAATATACGGAAACATTTACAGTAGACATTTATGCATATAAATAAACATAAAAATCAATTTTAAATTCGAGCTATTCAAAACATTCGAATTATTGTTCAAAAATATCTATTTATACAAAATACCTCAACATTTATCTTTTTAAAGGCTAACTGAATAAGTAATTAAAATCTGGATATTTTTTGAAATCTCGACCGTATAAAGCTAGAAATTTTATGTTCGAAATTCCATTTGAAATTTCGAAAAAAAATGCATCGCGCAGTTAAAAATTATTTACCATAAGTTTTAGCATTGTTTGAGTATAATAAAAATTTCAAATTTTATTATATAGCTTCTTTGGTATCTTTTAATATATTTCGGCCGCGGTAGCCGAGTGGTATAGGTATCGGAACGTGGCTTGCTTTGTCACAAGTTCGAGCCCAGTACCACTAAAGACCCGCCGTGTAGGGCAGCGATGCACGTTAAAACTGTCGAGTGCTGAAACGTCCTCCCGTTGGTGTGGTGGGGTAGTTAGGAGAGAGTGGTGCCAGCTCAGGTGTCGTCCACGTCACTTGACCATGGTTCAAAATTACGTGGTCCGTCGCGAAAAGCCCTCGTGTAGCTGAACAGTGCGACGTTAATATTCAATCATTCATTTAATATATTTCGAAGATTTCATACAATTCGGTTGAAAACCGCATGCTAAGAGCAAAAAATATACTAAAAAAACTTGATGAATATACAATTACAATAAATTCTTACATAGAGAGAGGTAAAACTGAGAAGCTAAAGCGTAGGAATGAAAAATTTTGAGTATATCTGAAGTAGTTTTCGAAATATTTATTTTAAAGTTCAGAAAATTTGTGTGCGTTATATGTTATACTTAATATTAATTAAATGGTTAAAATAATATGTTAATATTAGTTATGTAATCGTTTGATGACACATTTATATACTAATAAAAATTATCATGGTCATTGATGCGAATGTCAAGAATTTTATGTAATTTTAAATTCAGACATTAAGATATTGATGTAGAAAATATAAAACGACCATCTAAAATACATGAAAAATGCAGTCTGCTATAAAATGATCTTGACAAACAAAATCCGGCATTTTCGCTTACTATGGCAGAGCCGGCTTAGTCAGGGGCGATCTGGGAAAACAGAGAGAGAACCGCGGTTTTGATGGATGCCGCTCTAGCTTTTAAAGCTCCCAGGAAAAATTATATATATATATATAAATTACAAATGCAAAAATAAATCTTGTAATTTTCCATACATTTTTATAACAACGAATTGTGGAATTGGCTTCCAATACATTGTTGTGTTTGACAATATCTAAGGTAAACAACCCTACTTTAGAGAGATTTGTACTACTTTTTCGTAACCGTATTCCTTTTAAAATTAATTCGTGCAGCCGAAATACACCTTTTGTACCCTTAAAATTTATGTTAACTATAACGGTTAATTTTAGTTTATGCAACTTGTGAAATGTTCATATAATTAACCATTTCCGTCTAAACAGTTTACATGAAAAAAAAAAAGTTTGGACTTCTTCATTCATTAGGGATTTATATAAGATTCTAACATTAAATTTTATTTTTCGCCGAATAGGATTGAGTGAAAGTGTATAGTGCTTCCACACCACAGGTCTGGGGTTCTATTAACGGGCTGCGCAAGGTCCACTCTGCCTTTCATCCCCGCTACATTAGGGTCGATAAATGAGTACCAAGCTTGCTTTGGGTCTTAAAACTAAAGGTCTCTCTTCAGACAGACCACCAATTCGGGATATCTGTTCATGCACCTCGGCTTCCAATGGTCACATGTATTATGATGGGCACAGTAGTTCCTGGCCCTCATGGATTGTTGTGCTTCTGAGTTTGAGTCTTAAGTTTGAGGATTACCTCACTTTGGGGATACCCTTAGATAAACATGTATTTCCACTCATTTGCATTTAAACATTTTTCTTTCAATTACGTTTATTTCAGAAGGAAGTTTGATTTTTCAAATGTATTTGCTTAATAACATGTATATTTGTGTATTATATTAAAAATTTGATCAGTCCAAAATTACATGTTTTTAGCTCTTCTAAAAGCTTTTAGGATTTTACAACTGATCTTACAATCCATATACGTTTTTATAGTAGTATATTTAAAATGATAAGGACATTTTTACGACTGTGTGAGCTGTTATGCCTCCTTTATAAATATAAAAAATTGCATTCAGCTACAGTTTTTAAAATGTACAGAAATAAGTGGAGCAAAAGGATACTTATATATTATGAATATTTTTGACTGCAGTAAGATATATTTATATTTCAGTTTCTCTACAATTTTGAATAGAAGTTGCAAGCCATTTTGCGAATAGTTTGATATTGAGTATAAACCCATAGGCTGTTTAATATTGTAAAGTGTTTTACTTTGATAACAGCACACATTAAAATAAGGCTCATTTGCAGTTATATGATCAGCTTCAGTGATATTTAAATTTTCAAAAATAGTCTACACGTACGAAAACATTCTTTCACAACCGCACACCACATCTCATACTATATCTTCCCTACAGCAGGAAATATTTGTGTATACTGAAAAATTTAATACAGGATACATTTCCAAGTGTTAAATTTGTTTTTAAAATTTGGTATGAATACATTGTGGAACTGTCGGTTAACTTCACTGAACAAAATTGTTTTAAGTGTACTGTTTTGAAAGAAAAGATTAATTAGGGAGAACTTTTCTCAAAATAGAATTTCTAATGACTGAATTGTGTGAAAATGTAGTAATCGATGTGTGACATTTTCCTTGTAATAAAAGAAACAGAAAGATAAGAAATTTAACTTGAGTAGAAAAAGGTTAGAAGTACTGTCATGCGCATTTGAAGAAGTATATCCCCATTAAAATTAAAAATTATTGACTGAATGTGTGTTATGTCCATCAAAAATGCCGATGTAGAAAAGATATTTTTATTTAATACAAGAAGTTCGAAAAAGAGAACACTAGGAAGGAAAATTTAAATTTTTACCGAAAAATATTCAGTTAACATAAAAATATCTTTTATATGATTTTAATTAAAATAAATTAAAAGTATTGAAATCCTTTTTATGCTATTATAAATTAAAAATATAACTGAATAGAGAAAGATCGGTTTTATTTCATAAGTATAATCATTGTATGTAATATTTATTCTGTTATTGTTTAAAAATGAGATAGGGCCTTTGCTCTTTTACCGTATTACTTTTTAAAAAACAGGAAAGTGAGCGCGTTTTCTTACTCTCATATTCAAAAATGAATACAGGATGCTTTTTTTTTTTTGGTTCAAATCGCAATACCAAATATATATATATATATTTTTAATTTTTAAAAAATGACAGAAAAATAAATTTTCTTTGAAGAAAATATAATTTATTTTCAACTTCTAACATACTATTTATTTCATTTTTCCCCTTTTTTACCTTTCATTTCGTTTTTAATTTTACTGTGACTGAACATATAGGAGAAAGAAACACCGTATATTTTTCAAAGAGGATTGATCAAGAGAGGATATCTACGCTTTCAAAGAAGATTGCCCAAGGCAACTTAACAGCTAGCTGTAAACGATTGATCTCTTGGTTCTTACTTTTCAAAGCGACCGAACTGGGTCGTAAAATTGTCCCCGTTCGACCACCCAAGTTCTAAAAGGGGAAAGGAAAAAAAAAGTCTGTTGCATTTTTTGAAGGGAATCGCAAAATAAGATTTAAACGCTTTCGGAATAACTTTTTCAGGAGGAAGGTATCCAGTTAGAGGGTTAAAGTTTTATTTTACCGTTGAAAGGTACACGTACATCACAAAATTGTCTAAAATTCCCCTGGATGATATGTCACACCTTCCTTTTCTTTCTGAGAGCTCGTGTTTTTTTCTTCTTAATTTTTAAAGGGAAATTAATGTCTTTCCTGCGTCGTTAATTCGTCGATAGTCATACACTTTTAATACACGTATCATATAGCTACCAGCAATAAACCCCATCTTATTTATCACTTTTAATAAGCCACTAGCACCTTGATTAAATTGTAGACCACACTATGTCCCCGTTATACGACAATCTTTCCACACCATTGAAATCGAAATTCGCCTTAATTCAGGTGACCTGTTACCTTTTGAAAGAGGTAAGGTGATAGTTGTTCTGCATTTCCGTATGCGTCAGTTGCTATAAATACGCAGTACATCAAAGAATAAATTCATTTACATCATGTTAAGAAAATGAGTCACATCATGAAAGTACCTTACGTGTGTTGTACAAAAAGATTTGAAGACCATTATACGAATCATATCGGGTCAGGAGTTCCCTATTACGAAGGTGTGTCGTTTCAGAAAGGTTATGGATTAGGAGGAATTTTCGTCGATTGTTTAGAGCCGCTTTGCCTTTCTTAGTCAAGGGAGGAAAGGCTGTAGGAAAGGAAGCTTTGAGGACAGGTACGAGTTGTCAGTGATGTATTGTCTGGAGAAAATTTCAAAATCGCCGCGAGAAAACGAAGTGAAGAAGCTGGTAGAGGTATGGCTCGCAAAGCTGTCGAACATGTGCAATCGATGATAGGACGAGGAAAATATAAAAGGAAGCGAAAGAAACAGAAGAAGGTGATTTCGAAGAAAGCAATAAAGGTGAAAGGACGAGCTATCTTTGACCCGTAATGGCATTTATTTTAAAAGGATCCCTCGAATGTGTCAAATCAGAGCTAGAGAGAACTTTTTCACTTACCTGCCACCCAAACAGCCATAGAAAGAGGTCAGTGGGTGGAATTTCATCCATTGTCTAATGTATTCGATGACGGTCAGTTGAATTTCATATCTCTGGAAGTGGTGAAGAATATCTAGACTTGAGTCAAACGCAACTTTTCTTAAAAGCAAAAATTGTAAAATCAGATGGTTCCCCAATAGAAAAAGGCGCAGAGATTGGTCCCGTTAACCTATTTCTACATTCTCTTTTTTCGCAAGTAGATATCACACTTAATGAACGCCTGGTTTCTAATTCTAGCAACACTTACCCTTACAGATCATACATTGAGACTTTACTGAATCATGGAATCGATAGTAAAACTTCCCAACTGACATGTGAAATGTTTTATAAAGATAACGAAGAAGGGTTACAGAAACGATCTGCTTTTTTTTAATCGAGTGCATCTGTAAACATGATTGGCCCTTTACACTGTGATTTATTTCATCAAGAAAGATTGTTGTTAAATTTAGTGGATTTAAAGATTAAATTGATTCGAAGTAAACCAGAATTTTGTCTTCATGGAAAAAAGGGTATAAAGTTACTCTTGAGAAATTACCTTATTAGTAAGAAAAGTACACGTTAGTCCCGGAGTTGTATTGGGTCACATGAAGGCCTTAGAAAAAGAAACTGCAAAATACCCAATTAATCGTGTTCTATGTAAAGTATACTCATCCCACAAGGAAGTATGTCATTTGTACAAGATAATATTTTTATTGGTCAAATACCTAAGAGAATTGTTGTGGGATGTGTCGATAACGATTCCTTTCACGGCACATTCGAGAAATCTCCTTTCGATTTTAAGCATTACGACATCAACTTCATTGGTGTGTATGTAGATGGCCAACCAACTCCCCATAATCCCTGGTTTGAATTTTGCCCAAAATAATTACATCAAAGGGTATCATAGTTTATTCAGTGGAACGGAAAAATTAGGCCAAGATCAAGGTCTTTTATATCGAGGGAGGAACATAGTGTGGTCTATCGTACTGAGCACTCACAGCATCTCCGTCATCTCCGGAAATTCTGACGGCTCTTAAAGAGGGGTTTCGACGTGACCTACCACCACCGGTTGGACAATATCACTGTAAACATAAAATACTGGGAATGCTGCCTGTGGATCAGCTACAAAGCACTTTCTTCAATACCTTTTACGATTTGAGAATGAAATCTAACACATCGCATAACCTGCTTCCAGAACAACTCTCGCATCGTTTTGAGTTCTTATTTTTACTCGTTTATTATTAGCATTGAATTTGAATGAAATTTTCCCTTCGTGTGAAGGTAGGGTCATTGAACGCAAAATATCAGGAATTGATCATAATAATCGGGTGGCAACTTTCTTGTAATTAATTTCCCATCCCCTAAATCAAACCCGAAAATATTATTTTTTTCATTTATATTATACCAAGTATGTGGATAAAATATTTCAGCTATTCCAACTTCCCACTCTCCTTCTAACAGAATGGGTGTTGGCAGCTGCGTGATGAAACTTGAAATTTTATTGTTTGGAAAATTTTATTGTTTTGCAATGTTACATAGAAAGACATGTTTTTGTTACTGACAGATACAAAGTTCGTTCAGAGTATTTATAGCATTTTAACATCACTCTGACCCACGTATTAAAACTGCGGATATCCGAGGAATTTTACAAAATACTCTATATTTCTTTTCTTTTTCTTTTCTTTAAAATTTTTTCTACTGGAAAATAACCAGATTCTGTAACCTTTTGTATCTCCTTTTCATTAAATGTGCCTTCGATAATTTCTCCTTTGAGATCTTTCAGCATGTAAACGAAAGGATTTCTGGGAAGAATTTTGTAAATAATAAATATTTCTATGGACCAATTATTTTCGTAGCCTTTATCGAATCTCCTTTCCACTTACTGATGCGAACTTTATCATTTATCTTAAAAACGGGTCGTTTGACTTTAGTTTCACTAATGTCGCCATATAATTTTGCCACACTTGTCCTTGGTTATCAATATTTACGTTGAAAGGCTCCATTTTAATACTTCGATGCCATGTATGATTGTTAACTCGATATAAGTTTTTTCAATCACATTTATATATTTTTGAGTGTTATATTGTGCGAAATATTTCGTCATTTTAGATATCAGGGTTCTATGGAAACGTTCGACGATACTCGCTTTTGTTTCATTATTAGTTGTAAAAAAGTGAACGTTCATTTTCTTAAAATAGGTTTGTACAGCTTTATTTTTGAATTCTGTTCCTTTGTCCATTTGCAAAGACAATGGCTTCCGTTCCCTGAAAATCTTTTCGAAGCCTTTTAATATGCTCTTACTCTTTTTATCTCTCAAAGGTATTGCCCAAGCATATTTTGAAAACACGTCTATACATGTTAAAAGATATTTATAGCCATTGTTGTACTGACTTAGAGATTGCAAATCTAATAGATCTGCTTGAAACTGCTCTTCCATCCCTCCCTCTAATACCCGATTTCGCTTAAACCTTCGTCTTGCAGGTTTGTGTAAAGTGTAAGATTCTTTTTGTTTCTAACCCCTGTTTGATATCTTTAGTCTTAATGCGATTATCTAAAGCTCTATATAAGGCATTAACGCCTTCAAAACTTGCTGGATTTTCGGGATTTTTATATATAGGTTCGATAGACATTACTACACGTGATATTTTCCCCTCCAACTTTTGTTATGTATTCCCCTCATCCGATACAAACAAAACAATGAAATAAAAATGAGAATTCAAATACTTATGTACCCCCTCCCCCAAATAAAAAATAAGCTAAATCAGACAGAAACACTGTAATAAATAAATGAATAAAAGATTTTTATTGAACCAGGTAAATCAGTCTAAAAATTCTAAAGAAGGTAACAAATCCAGCGTATAATCATTTACATACATGTCCTCTACTTTTAAAGACATTTTCAACCTCCATTAAGTCAAACATATCATTTCTGAAAAACTTTATATAAGGACGATTTTTATTTAAGTTAACAAAATCGACAGCTAAAGTTTCCCAGTCAATATTATACAATGCACGTTCAAAATACATATCAAAAACAGTCTCGCGCACGCGTTTACATTCATACATTCGTGTATTTTTGGTAAAATAAAATCATCTTGACATACAGCACAATCAATTTAACAAATAAAGAAATAGTGTTAGAAACATATTTTGTTAAACACTTACATAGAGAATCGAACAGTTCGTGAAGCCCATGTGGACTATCTACATCGTAATAAAATGAATCAATTTCAGGAAGACGTTCTACTTCAGCCATGACATATTCAGAAAGAGTGTAAGTCAACAGTTTGTTTTTCACACATTTGAGCACACGTTCGTAAGAATCCCGTAGTTGGTCTAAATTCTCGCCGTTGAGTAGGTCTCTTTCTCGGACGAATTGAAAAAGACGAATCTTTCCTCTGGAATAGTCTTTGGATACTCACTGATACAATATCTTTATCGGAATGGTTAAAAACACAAACGTCTTTTTTAATAATGAATGCACTCTCGAAGTCTTCACGAGGACGAAAACAACAAAGTGTACTGTGTAAAGCACTCCACACTTCAGAGACACTCCGTTTTTAGTAGGGTGTAAAATACCCCTATCATCTGTTGCATAAACCCGAATATGCACCCGAGTTTGTTTTTGAAATGTATTCACCGAAATGAATATCAATTCTCCTATATGAAACATATGGGCTGGAAAGTTGACCATGGTAAATTCTTTGGAGTTACTGGGTGTAGAGCAGTATCCACTTTTTCATTGAAACACACTTTCTTCGCACTGTTGTTCAACGGAACACATTTGCGTTTCCTATCAGATTCATCATAACATAAAGACATGATCTCGTAGAAAAAAAAGAAGCTTTGTTCGGAATAAAAGAAAGTAACTACAGTGAAGAACTTTCAAGCAGAAAATGAAATGTTTTTACTAAGTTATCTCAAATGTCGTCATACTTTGTTTCAGCCACTCACAGTGCTCGCAGGTTCTATTTACAACCAATCAGAATATTTCAAGCAGTCGTGTACAACTCCACTTTACGCTCACACCCCTCCCAGATGCTGAGTATCCGTCAACTCCGTACTGACTCACATTCAAGTCATTCCCTGTTCTGACAAGATTGGACACGGATGAAAGACACGTGCATCTTGCTTTCCACGTGCATCTTACTTTCCACGTGCATCTTACGATGAGAAGAGGGCATCTACGTCATATCGACATCCAATCAGAAAACTGAAAGCAGCTGTATACCCCTCAACACTTATCAGAGAAGAAGCAGTGTATCCCTCAACTCTTCTCAAGGAACCCTATTGTTAAACGTGGTGCGAGGGTTGTTACACGTGGCGAGAGAGGGATTGGCCCACCCTCCTTATCTAACAGGTTGAGAGGGGAAAGGGGAGGACAAAATCCTCCTATTGGACGATGGCTCCGTTGGCGGCGGGGGATGGGGGACCTCTAATGGACGATGGCTCCGTTGGCAGGCGGAGAGGGGGAATGGCCCTCCCTCCTTATCTAACAGGTTGAGAAGAGGAGGAGGGAAACCCTCCTATTAGACGATGGCTCCATTGGCGGGGAGTTTTATTGACAGGTGACACGCCCCTTCTATTGTTCTCACTGGGGACCTGCTATTACTACTGATGGACAATTTTATTGACAAATTTCAAAATTATTATTGAATAGCAATCCGCAATAATACAAAAAATTAGCAAACATGCAGAGCGCAGTTATTGCTGCGTTTTATCACTGCTGTTCCAGTACTAAAAAGCCTATGCATGGTCAATGCCCAACAGGAACAGATAGTTGGTGCAAATTTCAAAAAGCAAAGGCACTTGGTAAAATATTCACCGCCAAAGCCCCTGGACTACCACAAAATATTTTAAATATTGTTAAACCACACTACTTTAAACTATGCGATCAAAAACTTTTAGAAAAGTGCTTACACGGATTGACTCAGAATGCCAACGAGAGTTTCAATGGTGTTCTGTGGAACATAGTTCAAGAACAAAACTTTGTTGAACTCCAGTCTTTAAAATTAGGGGCATATATAGCAGTTCTACAATTTAATGAAGGTGCTAGTGGCTTATTAAAAGTAATAAATAAGATGGGGTTTAATGCTGGTAGCTATATGATACGTGTATTAAAATTGTATGACTATCGACGAATTAACGACGCAGGAAAGACATTCATTTCCCTTTAAAAAATTAAGAAGAAAAAAAAACACGAGCTCTCAGAAAGAAAAAGGGTTGCACCAGGAAGAAAAGGAAGGTGTGACATATCATCCAGGGGAATTTTTAGACAATTTTGTGATGTACGTGTACCTTTCAACGGTAAGATAAAACTTTAAATGAGTTTTTCTCAAAATTTTGTTTTCGAAAGAAACGCTTTTACCATTTACATGATATCTTAAGAACCAAACCAGATAACATTTTTGAAATTTTATGGGAATATTAATCATATTGTTTTTCATAAAGTGAACCAAAAGTTTTGTTGTAGGTTAAATATTTTTCATTTAGGATAGTTTTAATAAATAAAAAAATTTTAAAAATATCAAAATTTTCATACTGTTATGTATAATTGTCTGTAATTTTTTTATATTTTAATATTTCTCTTAGATTTTGGCTCATTTTGAAGAGCACCATAATATGTATGTTGTGATAATTGTATTAGAAATTTTTATTCAGTGTTACCCGTTTTGGTAAAAATTTGGTTAAATTTCCTTGAAAACCACCAATTTTCTAAAAATACAATATTCATTTAAAATTTTTAATGTATTTACATATTTTTTATTTTTTTCCTAAAAACACTAAATTTGTTTCCAAAATCTGTTTTTATGAAAAATTTGATCCGAAGGTAGGCAGTCATCTTAAGTAGAACAAAATTAGAATGGAATCATTTTAAAACTAATCTGTAATGAAATGCTTATTACAAGGTACAGATTTAGGTTTTGCTTTCCAAATTTTTCGTTGCAAAGCAGCCTCCCATTGCAACCTTCTAGACGAACTTGTAGGAAAGCGGTAGATAGCAAATTTGTATTGCTTCTTATGCTGTATTCAAACAAGGAACAGACAGTTCCAAGTTTGCTGTTTCTTGGGCTACTCATTTTAAATGGACAAAATAATTTTTTAGAGAAAACTAAGCGAAATTAAAACTGCTTCCCCATACAAGCGTATACAAAACAATGTTATTTTGCTGAAACCGGATGAATAAAAGGGTTCCAATGACTACAGCGCCTAACATGGTAAGTTTTAAGGTAGAACTTGTCCATAGAGCTTCCCTCGCTTTTATCCAAATGACATTAATTGTCTCGTTAATCATTTTATTCTTATGTTAAGAATTATTTATTTTACTTTTTAGTTCGATTCACACGCTACAAAATCGTGTGTTTTTTAGTTTTTCTTAAAACTATAATTCATTTTGGATCACACTCGTAAGAGAGACGAGAATGTAAATTTGTCTAAAGAATCTGGCAATGCACTGAGTGTAGTCTTTTGTTTCTTGTTACTAGCGTCTCTTAATTTTAATCGAGAGCTGTGAGTTCAAGATGAACTACCTTCATTTCTCGAGTGGTTCACCTGATGCTTCAGATCATGAAGATGAAGTACATCAGAACATTAATACTTTTAATCAAACGGCTTTTGTGCATGAAGTTCCTTCATTACAAAATATGTGTTTACAGACCATTAGTGTCCATCTTAGCCGATACAATGAAGCGATCACTAAAACTCATGACCGGAATTTCCAGATGAATTTAAGATATTTACGTAAGAAATCTTGTCTTATATATGTATTCTTGAATTATAAACAATAGACACAAATAGCAATTTATAGAATATTTGTTTTCACAGTATGTAATTATTTTTTCATAATGTAATACAAAAAAGGCAATTATTGCTATGTACAATAATCATATAATGCTAGTTATTTATATAATTGTTTTTTTAAATATTTATTTATAAATATTGTTACTTATTTTGTTATTTATTTATAATTAATATTGTTATTTATTTATATAATTATGTTACTTATTTATAACTATTTTTTGTTTATTTATAGCTATACTTGTTATTTATTTATAATGCTGTTATTTATAATTATGTAATACGAGTAATCTTATGCATTATTTATATCTTTTTTACAATACTACGATTATTCTTTTTTATTATTACTATTAAATTATATTATATGATTATTATTTCTCATAACTGTTATTAAATTAATACTATATGAATATTATATTTAATTACGATAAAATGTTATATTATTATATGCTGCTCATAATACCATTATTAGTACATGTTACTTTTTATTACATAATATTGATATTAATTATTTATTGATTGATCTAGGTTATTCTCAATCTCTTCCTATATCCTTCATTTGAAATAGATTTCAATGTATTTCGAAACAATTCTTTAAAATTATTATGTATCAAGTTACTGCCAGGCCGCCATATTGGATTCCATTCCAGCTACAAGAAGTGCTGCTTGGTGTGATAAAGATCACGTCAAGCAGTGCTTGGCGCCATTACCCCCAATTTCAAACTAGTTCTGAAATTTTTATTCCTCGGTCAAGGAGATTTTAAAAAAAAGTTTGGATCCTAGCACGCTTCCTGTATTTTGCCTAAAAGATTTGACTGTAGTACTCAAGTCCAACTTAAAGCAAAATTAACTTAAAATTGTTCTCTGTAGTAAAGCATTTCTCAAACTGTGGATTGCTCCTCGTTAGAGGGGTGACATAACTCTACAAGGGGGATGGAAGCATATTGAAAAGTTGAAAACAAAATATTTATAAATATTATTTTACTGAAGGTAAACAGAATGCATTAAGATTAACATTTACACTAATATAATGCACTTATAAATGTATCTGTGCTGCACAATGTATTTTATAATTAATTTAACAACACCAAGTTCAGAACAAGTTTAATAACTACCAGTGACTTTTTTCATGCGCTTGTCATATATAAAATTATACTTAAAAATTAACACTTATCTTGATAATTTGTATGTTTTATAAATAATCCCTTAACTGTTGATTAAAAGTTTCACGATTCACTTCCCAATGCCTCTGTCTTCCACATAGGAGTGCATATGTGATATACTGTGGGTAGGAAAAAAATGAATAAATAAGGAATCCTCCGATATAAGTAAATCTTTTGCAAACACTAACAAGGTCCTTTTATTGCATTCCAAAACCTTTGGAATAATTTTATGCATAGCAGATCACAAAAATGATCATACTTTGCAAAGATGTACTTGTAGGTCAGAGGAATTTAACGCACCAGTTGAGCAAGACGTATATATACACTGTTGGCTCACTTAAGAGGTTAATGTTGTATTGCAGCCTTAGTCTCACAGTATAGTATTGTTGAATTTCTGCTTTGTTATTTGTATGGAGGGTGCATTGATAAAAATTATAATTGAATATTAGGTTGCAAATATTGAAAATTTGAGAAGCATGGCTGTAATAATAAGTTGCTTCAGTACAGAAGTGTACCAACTGAATCGCGTAACATGAAAGATTTTTCTGCATCCTACAGTTGCACCATCAGTTTTAAGAAAAGATGACATAGTCCCGTTTGTTTGGTGTGGTAGTTAGGAGAGGGGGATGCCAACTCAGGTGATCTCCTTGTCACTTGACCATGGTTCACAATTATGAGGTCTATCACCAAAAGCCCTTGAGTAGCTTAACAGTGCAAAGTTAATATTCACTTACTTTAGGAAAAGAAATGTTACAAGATTGTCAAACATCTATTATTATTTTAAATTTACCATTTAACTGGTGGGTAATAATTTGCTAGTAGTATTTTAAGCTGCTGGATAAAAAGTGTGTAGTTTCAGTGAAATTGCAGGATTGGTTTCTGGTTGGTGAGATTTTGAAAAAACGCCAATTTGTCGTGTTTTTGCGTGTTGTGTTTTGGAGTAGCAACCCTACCGCAATACTGAAGCATGAAATTCAAGCTTGCAGGAGGGAAATCATTAAAAAAATAGTATTTTAAAGTTCGAAATTCAACACTACCACTCCGTACATTCCTAGACACATAATGATTTTCATCTTTCACACTCAACAGATTTCTGCAATATCATTCAAAACCATCATTTACTTTTTTACCCATTCTCTCTCAATTCCATGCTTTTTTCACATTTCAGACATGCATATGCTCAAATTAACCTTCTTTCACACACCATTCTAAAACAGCTTTCTTTCATTAATGGATTTTTTTTGTGTGTAATTGCTCATTATAGAATTTCCAAAAGGTAATTGCAAAAAAGTTTTATTTTTTTGACCTCCGATATTACGAATAAATTATTTAGTCCTGAGATGATTTCACTAAATCAAGGTTCGACTGTATTAGTTCAGTTGCTTGATTAAAATTTTTTTTTAAAAAAAATTTTATGTTCGTATAGGTCAAGTTCACGCTGCCTTTTTTTTAAAAAAGAAGCTAACAAAAGACAATGGCATTCTAAAGAAAATGTATTGGAATATCATTCTCAATGAATATTTGAAAGAGTTAAATTTAAATTCTATTGAATCAAAAGACTGGGATGATCTTGTGAGGAAACTAGATGAAATTGGTCATGTAAGTATTATTTTTTTTCAATTTATTCATTTTAAATTATCAATTCATTTTGTTGTAATTAGGTATAAAAATATTTATCACTGTATAATTAGAATCAAGGTATACTTTTTACTACAATGTGTAGGATCCGCTGGATCTTGTTCTTTAAATCAGTTTGAACATCATATTTTTTTTATCTATAGAGATTCAGAGTTTTTTTTAAAAAAATTTTAAACATCAATACATAATGATAATTAAAAAATAGTGTCTATTATTGTAAGTATATCATGAAAAATATTTGTAAGAAAATGATTTTTACTTTATATTTTACTAATTGTAGAAAAATGCATTTGTGAGCTCAATTTAATTTAGTAATCAACCGTTATACAGTTGATTTTATGAAAATGATTTTATATAGTTAACATTTGATATAAAAAAAGCTTGAGTATGCTGTTCCTTAAAGAGTGGTAGTGGTGCAATAAAGTCCCAACTGGTTTATGTATTTTAATCTTTTGACAAATGAGTTTTTCTTATAAAATTTATCTAAAGTAATTTAATGTATTTTTGTATTTTTTTAAAGAAATTTCTCATGACATGTTTTAAAATTGGCCCAATAATGTATGAACATAATAAATTTTTTCTTGCTTTGTAAATTTCTACTAATTTTAAATAGCTTCAGGAGAAAAAAAAAATAGGACTAATTTATAGACTAAAGGTCCTTTCCTCTCCAAATTATGATATGTGCAGAGAGAATTCCCTAATGAATACTGAGCCCATAAAAATTTGGTCTGATGTGTTCTTTAATATCTACTGGAGGGCCAATGATCATTTACAAACTATGTTATTAAACTGACTTTCTGATTCAGATTATGTGTAACTTCTGTTTTTCATCTGTTTTCTGATTCTTTTTTTTAACTCCTCGTGTGTTTGCACTGAGTGTTATCACTCCAGTGAATGATGCATTCATCAATTGCTGCTGCAGGAAATAATTTAAGGAAAAAAAACTTCATTCAAAATAGCTAAAATCTTTTTTGTTCATCTGATATTTTATTAGAAACTTTCATTTGCTGGATGTTATGAAAAAGCCTCAACTCATAATAGTAATAATAAATAAAAGTTTAAATCTGTTTGGCAAACTCTATGCAAATATTTCAAATTTTTTATAGGAAACCAACTCCATCTATCAACGAAAACAGGATTCCAAGTTTTAGGTATTGCACAATATACATTACTAATGTTTAAATATTGAAAAAGAAAGATAAACTTTTAGGTAGAAGGAACAAACACAAGCCCTTGGAAATTGCAGGATGAGCTATTTTTGCTACATTTATGTTGCTTTGGAAATTGTGTAATTAACAGTATAATTAATAAAAAGAAAAAGAGAATGAAATTATTTCTAAAATACTTCAAGAATATATGAATCTATTTTTTCATTCTTTTTGTAATGTATTTTTCAAATATCCTTTTCTTTCACTTAGCATTATATTCAAGAACTGTTTCAATTTCATAGTGGTTTAATTTGTAAAGCAATTTTAAAAGCTGTATGCAGTTAATGGTGTTATCAAGTTTAAGATGTTAGGATAAGACTAGTTTGAGACAAATTTTTTTGTAATGTTTTTACTATGATCTGTACTCTTAAGCACATAGTGTTACTTTGAAACAAATATTTTATTTATTTTCTATCCAGAATTTGGATGCATTCATATAATCTCTCTTGATTTTACTTTTTGAAATAATCATAATAGGGGAAAAGTGTATATTTTATTTCTATGATCTATAATAGGCAGTATTGCTTCCAAGTTGTAATAGTTGCAATACCTAGTGTTCAAATGTGTTTATAAAGATATTGTATATTTTTCATCATATAAAAATATAGGGTTTCTGACTTGGGGAGTTTAGAGAAGTATCAATTCATTTGCATTTTGAAATTACAATTTTCACGTGTTGGCCTTCTGAAGTCCAGTGTTCTGCTTTACAGCACTTTCCTTAAGTTACATTGAGAGCTTGAAAACCACAATTGATTTTAATAAATTTCTGTTTAAAATTATCTATCAACCATGAATCTCTTTGATTCTTTGTCAGAAATGATATATTTCACTGAATGACTTTCTACTGTAATTAAATTTTAGATATCTACTGTAATGGGTGGATTCCAACAACTGCATATTTAAATACTTTTGAGATTTGAAGATTTAACCATTTTGTAAACTCGTGAGTTCTTTTCCGACCGTGTTCGAATTGTGACAAGAAAATAATTGCAGACAGGATTTGGTCCCACTGTTTATTCCATACCTTATATGGGACATTTCTTAAAATGAAGAATATATTACGATGTTACAGGATTACGATACATCGTTCAGCCGTGTCTACTTTTCACCCGTTCCGACCTTTTTCTCCGTCGTTGCCAGATCCTTTTTCTATATCGTCTCTCGTTCGACTGTTGCCAGGTGCAGGCAGCTGTTCCTTACACGCCCCACCTAAGAGTAAAATTTGCCCCTTGTGGCTGATTTTACCATATCAGACACCAGGAACAGAAAATTCACAAACAGAACACACAATAATTGCAACAGTCGAAAGTCTTGATGATTGTTCTAGTGAAAGTTCCTTAATACCAACACATGAAATAATATGAATAGTTCACCCAATTGAAATAAGTGACTATGTTCCCAGAAAGATCCAAACTGTAATGGGATTGCAAACAGATACATGGAAAACACATTATACAAAAAAAAACACTAAATATATACAATACAGTCCTTATCTTAATCTAGACAATGCATCTGCACTCCTATGTTGTATACCTGGCCTGTGAGTAATGGGGTGATTCCATCTCTGTAACGCCAGTGCCCAACGGGTTAGCTTGGGACTTTTTGGAGTGGTTTGATTTAGGTACTTAAGGGGATTATGATCAGAAATGATCTCCACCTTGACACCATAAATCCATTTGTCGAATTTATTCAACCCGTATAACACTGCCCAGGCCTCTTTCTCGATGCTTGCCCAGTTCTTTTGCGTAGCATTGAATTTTTGACTAGCAAAAGCTATTGGCCTGTAAATTCCTTCGGTATCTTGCTGTATCAGACAGCAACCAACCCCATAATCTGATGCATCACAATGCACCTGGAAAGGTAAATTGGCATCAGGAGTAGCAAGACTAGCTACTTCACAAGGTAATTCTTTTAGCTTAACAAAAGCTTCACAGGCTACCTTCGCACTGAGACTAGTCAATGGCACCGCCTCGCCCCACCTAGTGTGCTGATCAACCAGACATAAAATATATTTATGTCCCTTGAGCTTGGCGGATCAATTGGACCTATCAGATCCATATTCACCACCTGAAATGGCAATTCAAGCCTTGCCACAGGTGTAATGGGTGGTCGGTCTTTAATCCTAACCGATCGAGTGAGCTGACATTCTTTACATGACTCACAAAATTTCTTCACATCGGCCCTCAGACCCTCCCAAAAGAAAGAATACTTGATTCGTTCAATCGTCTTCTTGGGCCCCATGTGACTACTGAACACTGAAGTATGCGCTAGTTTCAACACCTCAGTTCTTCTGCACTTCGGAATTACCAGCTGCCCAATACTCTCCCCGAGTATTTTATCCCTACGAAATAGATATCCATCTACTTCATAGTAGTTTCCTTTGCCTTCCTTAGCTTACTTCCAAACCAATGCTAACTCGGCACAACACTCCTGTTCGAACGAAAACTATCAGCCACCATGATTCCTTTATCCATCTCAGCGGTCACCTCCTCATCCTTAGTACCCAATGTTCCCACTTCATTCCGACATGAAGTAATATTCCTTTGAGAATCCTCAATGTGCTCCTGTGCTTTCTCTGGCAGAATACCCGACGAAACCTCGTTTTCATCTACATTTCCTGAGTCAACCCTCAGGTCCTGAGAGCTTTGAGCCAGTGAATTCTCTTCACTCTGGGCTCCTCCCTACATATCCAAAACCTCTGGTGGAAGCAACACGTCTTCTACCAAAACTTCTGCCAAAGCACATAACACTTGCTGGTGCACCACCTTAACCTGGCCACCGGTAGCAAGACCAATTGGAACATATACTAAAGGACATTTAACCGCTGGACCGAAAATACCTTTCAAATAAATCGTGGAAGCTCCTTCAACCGAGATTCCAGGAACTAAGTCTTTCTTGATAACAGTAATTTCCGTACCAGAATCCAATAAAGCATGAACTAATTTCCCATCTACACTAATAGATGTTTTCACTAATTTACTTAATTTGTCTTCAATGGCCCGTCTAGGAATGACTTTACCTAGCACATCAACTCTAGCAGCTACCGTCCCATCTACCAATTCCGTCCCTTCTGTTGACACCTTATTCTCATTAAGTCTTTTATTATCTACCCCTTTGTTTTTCGGACAATACCGCTTAAAATGTTTATCTGATCCGCAGGTGAAACAAGCGAATTTTTTAATTTCAGTTACTTTACCTTTATCAAAGTTTTTCCTAGAAGAAAATTTATCTGTCTTTTTCTCCCCAAATGGCTGTTTACCCCAACTACCATTAAAACTTCTCCTTTTACTACCATTCCATTTAGCTCTCTCAGGTTCATCGTAGGATTTCCCTTTGGAAGCATAAAATATATCACATTGTTTGCCCAAGTCCCTGGGTTTGTACCATTCTTCCCCTTGGAGCACACCAATATGGGTCGCCGTCTCAGAATCCAACATTTCAAACATTTTATCTGCTACGATCAGTTGATTAACTGACTCAAAATCATTCGCTTCTCTTAACTTACAGTAGTATAACCACATCGATGTTAAACGGGACGCGAACTGAGAGAAAGTTTCGTCAGAGTTACGTTTGGCCTTTCTAAAATTTTCTAAACATATTTTTGGTGATGGTTCATACTCCTTGAGTACAACCTGTTTTAAAGATTCGTAATCTTTTAATTCTTCTTCGCCTAGGTTAACTAATAAGTTTGACACTTTGTCTCCTAACATGCATAACAAAACCTTCGGTTTTAACTCGTCGCTCACCATTTCACTAGCGAAAGCCTTTCAAGACTAGAAAAGAAATATTCCCACCCGTCTGATTTATTGGGTACCTTTACAGTTAACAGCCTAACCATTTTTAACTATTTCATCTAAAGATTTTACACGTGAGGTTTGACCATTATTTTGAGTAGCACTCTGATTAGCGTTTCTAGATAATTCTATTTCCAAGCGTAATTTTTCAATTGATAATTGTTCTTGTTGTTCTAGTTTTTGCTGCTGTTCTGTCTCTAACCTTTCGGCTGTAATAACTTCCAATAACTCTTTTGCCTCTTCCTCCTTGTAATATTTACTAGAGATTATTAAATTCCTTAAAACAATTTTAGACATAGACGGATCAGGTGACTCATCTAAGTCCCGCGCTAATTGAATTAAGTCAATTTTCTTACTTCTATTGATTGATTGATTGATTTCATATTAACGTCGCACTGTTCAGCTACACGAGGGCTTTTTCTTACTTCTAATGAGAAATGCCATTTTTAATCAAGCTAAACCTAATGCCAAATTACCTTCTGACAAATTTAACTACAAACACTTAAATGACCTAGTACTATATTTTTAACAAGCAAGAAAGATTCTACTCGTTTTTTTCTAAGAGTACTCAAATTCCAGAAACACAATACGAAATATGTTTACAATAAAACTTATATGAGACACAGTTATTTGTTACTAATCAGAACGCAGAACCTTTTTCAAAATAAAAAAAACACAATTAACAACATACTTTAGCTACATTACCATAGAATTATTTCTCAAATCATAAATCTACTCTTAGTTTCTTTTTTTTTTAATTAAAAGAAGAATCTTATGCAGGAAACAAAAAACCAATATACATATACATCCTAAACAACTAACTGACAAATTGCAAAACTTTTGCTTAAAATGAAAAACAATCATTTAATATTAAAAAAAAACATGCCACATTCTGAGTCATAAATAACCTACAAAATCTCTTATTTACAACCTTTTAACAGGAAGTCTACTTGAAATACATATACATTTTTTTAATGGATATTTTTTTACCCACTCAAACATACATTTTCGCAACCATTATTTCAAGATAAATTAATCTAATTCTTTTTTTTTTAAAATTCTGCAAACTGAATTGTTATATGCAAAACACTTCCTATACCCAGATTTTAATTTTTGAGACAATTTCAAAACAGTAAAGAATGATGATAAAAAATAAATTATAGTTTAACACTAGAACTCTAAATACCATATTTTACAACATTTAAAATGATACCCTATCATTTCCAGGTAAAATAAGTACACAATTTTCTTATTTCATCTACACAATAATCCAACAACATAGAATATTGCAATAAACCAATGAAATTTTCTTTTTCAGATATATCTGCTTTTTCTATTTTATTTTTAAAAAACAAATTAAATATGACTGCATCCCATTACTTTTTAAATATTCACACAATATTTTAACTTAGGGGAACAATAGCCACCTACCTCGACATGAAAGCTGTTTCAGTACTTGAACACTTTTCAGATCACGGCTCCATTCATCAGAAAATGAAGAAAAATACGACATCTGTTCGTTCATATCCCAACTCGGCAGGTGATGGTAAAACTCCATATGAAGAAGGTCTTGTTTTTTTTTCACTTGAAACTGCTGCAAGGCAATTCCCGGGATGCACGTGGTCATCAACTTGAAGATACACTGCAGGGTTCTATTTCCTTGTTAAAATTTTTCTTTCAAACTGAATGTCCACTAGAACCTTGTTCACAATTATGTAGTACGAACACCGATCAATTTGAAATATTTTATTCCTATAACTTCTGCTCCATTGCATCGCACTTCTGACACCAGTGTAAACTCGTGAGTTCTTTTCCGACCGTGTTCGAATTGTGACAAGAAAATAATTGCAGACAGGATTTGGTCCCACTGTTTATTCCATACCTTATATGGGACATTTCTTAAAATGAAGAATATATTACGATGTTACAGGATTACGATACATCGTTCAGCCGTGTCTACTTTTCACCCGTTCCGACCTTTTCTCCGTCGTTGCCAGATCCTTTTTCTATATCGTCTCTCGTTCGACTGTTGCCAGGTGCAGGCAGCTGTTCCTTACACATTTATTTCGTTATAAAGCTTTCATTAATAATTACTAACTTTTTTCCAAACGTATACGAATAAATCTGCTGCAAGTCTGCTTTTTGTAATTCGAATAATTTTTTTTATAGTAATCATGTTCTCTATTTTTAGAATGAACCCTGTATTTGAATAGTTAATGACAGTAGTTTATTTTATTTTCAGTACTGCTATTGATATCATATTTTTTAAAAAAATACTTCTCTTAGTTAAGGGAAAAAAATTTTTATCAATTAACTGATAAATTTTTGTATTTCAAGGGTTTTGAGAAGGTCAGTTTTGATATTAAAACAAATTTAGATTTTGAATCAATCATGCGTTTTGTGAACAAAATGCTTTTAAAATTCCCAAATGTAAATATATTGTACCTTCATAAATATATTGCAAAGATACTACTTTGGAAATTTTAGCTGCTTGTTGGTCAAAACTTGAAGTAAGTATTGCTAATTCTTATGTAACAAATAAAGGAATTTTACATATGTTTCAAGAAAAAGACAATGGTGTTGGAACACATTATATGAAGCTTAAATAAATTTCGCTATCATCGAGCAGAGGTAAAATATTAACAATGGGGTCATTTTCCTTTTGAAAAGTATGTCTTCCTTAGAAGGGATCAAATATCCTTGTCTGGTATCTGTTACTTTTGACATGTATGAAAAGACTTTGCATAAAGCTTTTGTGAAGATAAATATAATTTAACATATCTTACAATTCCACGGACTGTATTTAGCTGTGTCGATGTGAAGATTTTAACTCTATTCAAAGAATGTTGCTGGCTTATAAAGGAAGTATCAACACCGGTGAAATCTGTAAATGAATTGCAAGTAATTTCAAAATTTATGCAATTAGCAGATTTATATACATCCTGACGCTGATGTATAATTTAACTGGTTTTTAAAATATAAAGGTAAATTTTTTTAAAAAATTGAAAATTCATAGCTTACTTGCTTCATGTGCTGTTATTATACAAAATTGCCTAAATTTAGAGTTCCTCAGTTTTAACAGTGTATCTTTATTGCATATACGATTATATGATATTTCAAACATATTGTATTATCTCAAAGAAATTGTATTTTCGGAGTATAATTTGTGTCATAGCCCAACTGACGACACTATTACTGGAGTTTTGAACTCAAATCCTGTTCTAAAATAAGATAACATGTAATCAAAGCATTCTTAATAGGTCAAGGGACTTTTATTGAAGAGTTCTCAAGATTTACTAAACATAGTGTTATTGACTTTTTTAAATTTAAATCCTGTGATGGGTTACTATCAATTTTTAACAAGCAATATTTAAAACTACTATTATTTTGAAAACTCAAGAAGAACAAGACCCCACTTAACACTGTTTCGTTTAGCGCTGTTTCCGTTTAATGCTCTTTTATTTCGATTGTCGGGTTCCCCAAAATTGTACGCAGCATGTGCTGCATGCAATTTCAGGGAATCCCACAATTTAAATAAAACCGCATTTAACCAAAACAGGGTTAAGCTGGGTCTTACTTTATTGGAATCATGTGAAAAGATTAAGGAGGGCCAGGTTAATACTTTAAATCAAATTGCTCATCCTCGTAATCATGAAGTAGAAATTTTTTGCATTCATTTCTAAGCTGAGCTTAGTAACATGAATATGTATAGATTTTTACGACTAATCCTGATTGATGCAGATATGATATGGAGGCTCGTAAGCAATGGGTAGAATGTCTGCGTTTATGTGCTTTTCGTCCTGATATATTTTTGTAACATTTGAACTTCTTTATATATTTGTATTTTGTTATATTTTGTAAAATTACTTAACTAGTATTTTATATTTGATTTTTTTAATTATGATTTAGAATTTCTTAAAACAAGAATTTATTATTTGAATATGTGTATTCTATGAATGCAACTTAATTTGTATTTTTGTGAAACTTGACTGAAGTTTTTTTTGTATTCCTATTTTAATTATTGAATTATATATTGCTTGTATGCAATGGGAATATTAATACCATTTTAAAATGACTTTTCAATTATAAAATAATTTGGTGGTTTGGTTTAAGGTGATCAAATACATTTTAATACATCTGAAAGTCTCAGCATTTCATAATACTGTTATTTTGTACTGTTAAGCAAGTTATTTTGTTATGGAATTGAATACCAAAGAGTATAAAAAGAACTAAATGAAAAGAACATAAAATGAACCATCATCATTGTTAAACTGACCAACAAAATATACAAATTTTGCTGAAAAGGGGCTGATTATTAAAATTTGAAATGCTTTTCACCTTGCCAAAATTCATTTGTAAAAAGATAATGAAGCATTAACTGAAGTCAGCTTAAGAATGTAATCTTAGATTATGGGATAAAACCAGTCGTTATATTTAAATGTACTCGATTGGTAAGTCGCACTAAATAAGATTTGCACTATTTGAACTTAATAAAGTTGAACCACTTCTACCAGTCTATATCCTCAAAAAATTTAATATTGTCAAAATCTCCATTAAAAAAATTACTGTGTTTTGTTTCTCTCAAATACAGTTACAAAGGCACTTTTCTAATATTGATCGATGTTTTCACAAAGCATATCGAAATCTATTTAACTGTACAGTTGAAGAGTTTTGTTGAACCTTCTATTGTGGCAATGGCTAATTTGTAAAATGGTAAGCTAAAATGATATTTAAAAATGGATTTAATTTGATTCAATAAATATCTTCCTGAAAATAAATGTGCATATGGGAATTTATATCTGTATTGGGAATAAGTGAAAAAGCATTTTCTGAAAAATGAAATATATAAATCTAACTCAAGTCACATTTAACTGTTCACCATTTACAAGTTGTCTGATAGGAATTTCTAACTTAGATATCTAGTATACAGACATTTTGTCTCGGAAGGAGCAATTTAATTCTTCACGTTAGAATTAAGTTTCAAAAAATGTTTTTGTTTTTCAGTATCAGCAATATTGTGTATAAATATCACTTCCTAATAAAAACTTTTTGTTTAGCTGTATGAATAGAAAGCACACCTATAAGAAACATCTATTTAAATTGTCAAGCTCACCAGCCAAACATTTTTAATGGCCTTACCATGTCTTAGAAAAGTTTGCTGTCTCCTGAATAAGAACATTGAAATTAAGATGTGATAGGAATTAAAAGGAATCTGATTAATGTCACAGTGAATATGATTAAAACTTTTATGGTTAAAATTATTTCCCTTAGTATGGAAAGTAATATAACAATCACTTCCTCCCCATTCCCCTTTGTTGCTACTTTACAGTTTGGTACTCCTGCCCAATAGCTACTGTTTTATTATCATTAACCCTCTAACTGGATACCTTCCTCCTGAAAAGTTATTCCGAAAGCGTTTTACTCTTATTTTGCTATTCCCTTTAAAAAATGCAACAGACTTCAATTCTTTCCAACCTTTTAAAACTTGGGAGGTCGAAAGGGGACAATTTTATGACCTAGTTCGGTTCCTTTGTCAAGTAAGGCGTCTTTGTTCAGTGAGAACCAGGATAGCAATCGTTTACAGCTAGCTGTTAAGTTGCCTTGGGCAATCTTGTATGAAAACCGTAGTTCTACACTGTCGTTTTCCCCATAGATTCAGTCACAGTAAAATTAAAACAAAATGCAGGGTAAAATAAAAACATGAAATAAATGGCGTGTTAAAAGTTGAAAAATAGTTATATTTTCTTCAAACAAAATTTATTTTTCTGTCATTTTTTAAAAATTAAAAAAAAAATATTTTGGTATTGCGATTTGAACCAGAAAAAGCATCCTGTATTCATTTTTGAATATGAGAGTAAGAAAACGCGCTCACTTTCCTGTTTTAAAAAAAAGTTATGAGGTAAAAAGAGTAAAGGCCTTATCTTTTTTTAAACAATAAGATAATAAATGGTGCATATTTATGAAATAAAACAGATCTTTCTCTATTCAATTATATTTTTAATTTAGAATAACATAAAAAATGATTTCAATACTTTTAATTTATTTAAATTTAAATCATATAAATGATATTTTTATGGTAACTGAATATTTATCAGAAAAAATCTCAATTTTCATTCCTAGTGCTCTCCTTTTCGAACTCCTTGTATTAAATAAAAATATCTTTTCTACATCGGTATTTGTGATGGACATAACACACATTCAGTCAATAATTTTTAATTTTAATGGGGGATATACTACTTAAAATGCGCACATGACAGTACTTCTAACCATTTTCTATTCAAATTAAATTTCTTATCTTTCTGTTTCTTTTATTACAAGGAAAACTGTCACACATCGATAACTACATTTTCACACAATTCAGTCATTACAAATTCTATTGTGAGAAAAGTTCTCCTAATTAATTTTGTCTTTCAAAACAGTACACTTAAAACAATTTTGTTCAGTGAAGTTAACCGACAGTTCCACAATGTATTCATACCAAATTTTAAAAACAAATTTAACACTTGAAATGTATCCTGTATTAAATTTTTCAGTATACATAAATATTTCCTGCTGTAGGGAAGATATAGTATGAGAGAGATGTGGTGTGAGGTTGTGAAAGAATGTTTTCGTACGTGTAGACTATTTTTGAAAATTTAAATATCACTGAAGCTGATCATATAACTGCAAATGAGCCTTATTTTAATGTGTGCTGTTATCAAAGTAAAAACACTTTACAATATTAAACAGCCTATGGGTTTATACTCAATATCAAACTATTCGCAAAATGGCGGTTCTCTCTCTGTTTTTCCAGATCGCCCCTGACTGAGCCGGCTCTGCCATAGTAAGTGAAAATGCCGGATTTTGTTTGTCAAGATCATTTTATAGCACACTGCATTTTTCATGTATTTTAGATGGTCGTTTTATATTTTCTACATCAATATCTTAATGTCTGAATTTAAAATTACATAAAATTCTTCACATTCGCATCAATGACCATGATAATTTTTATTAGTATATAAATGTGTCATCAAACGATTACATAACTAATATTAACATATTATTTTAACCATTTAATTAATATTAAGTATAACATATAACGCACACAAATTTTCTGAACTTTAAAATAAATATTTCGAAAACTACTTCAGATATACTCAAAATTTTTCATTCCTACGCTTTAGCTTCTCAGTTTTGCTTCTATGTAAGAATTTATTGTAATTGTATATTTATCAATTTTTTTAGTATATCTTTTGCTCTTAGCATGCAGTTTTCAACTGACTTGTATGAAATCTTCGAAATATATTCAAAGATACCAAAGAAGCTATGTAATAAAATTTGAAATTTTTATTATACTCAAACAATGCTAAAACTTATGGTAAATAATTTTTAACTGCGCGATGCATTTTTTTTTTCGAAATTTCAAATAGAATTTCTAACATAAAATTTCTAGCTTTATACGGTCGAGATTTCAAAAATATCCAGATTTTAATTACTTATTCAGTTAGCCTTTAAAAAAGATAAATGTTGAGGTATTTTGTATAAATAGATATTTTTGAACAATAATTCAAATGTTTTTGAATAGCTCGAATTTAAAATTGATTTTTATGTTTATTTATATGCATAAATGTCTACTGTAAATGTGTCCGTATATTTTTGATTACCATTTATTCAAACATTCAAGTTATAAAAAAAATGTGTGAAAATCTTCATTTATGTTGTCTTTGATGTAAAGTGAAGTTTAAGCACTTAAAATTCAAATATAATTCTGTGTATTTTAACAATATATAACTAGGCACTGTACTTAAACTTCCCTGAACACTTGGGCTTTGAAATCTAAAAAAAAAAAAACTAATAAATCTTAATCAGTTTTTTTTCGTTATTATTTTTTATCAAAGTGTAAAAAAATGTTTCAAATGATTTGATGAAGTTTAAATTTATTCATTTTTAGTGGTTGGAAAGTTGAAAAGGTTTTAAATTTTAAAGAGTTTGGTGTTTTATTAATTTTTTTCGGTATCTTATAATAAAATAATCATGTTTCAAAAACTGAAAGCTTTGATTAAAATAAGAAAAATGAAGCGAAAGAATATACTTAAAAAAACATAATTTGTCTAACTATATAAAAATAGCAGATTGCACTGACACGCCCCAACTTGTTACAGTTTCAAATTAATATGAAACCAAAAGGGAATTGTAACATATTTTACTTATGCGTTGGGACTTTTCAAAACTTTAAAAAACGCGGTAACAAATAAACACTTCCTGGGGTCTAAAGAAATTTCCCCTCGATTTTTTACGATTGCCCCAGGGTCAAAACACAGGGTTTCCTGCGAGCCATAAAACTTCCTATTAGCGTCCTGCTGTCTTGCTTCCACCGCCCCAATTATCTTTCAAGATGTTAAACCTTAAAAGGGGGAAAGGATTTCAGAAAAGTGCGGCTAATCCTCTTTTGAAAACGTTACTTGAAGGCAGAAAAATCCGTGCAGTGCATTTTCAAAGCATCTTTACACTGACGGAATTTTCCGTGCTATCCGGTTAGAGGGTTAACTCATAAAATTAGAACATTTCCTTGGGTAACCAAATTTATCTCTGAATGAAAGCTATTTAATTGTGAATCTGTCATATGCTTATTTATAAGTTACTGTTAAAGTGTGATATTCATTATTTCATAAAATAACTAGTTATCTCATGAAATAACTGGGCAAGTCAGTTAAAGTATTTAAAGTTATTGAATTTCTAGGTTTTAACTAGGTATTCTATTGAATAACGATTACTTGATCATTAAAGTATGTAATAACTAGCTGTTATACCCGTTCTTCTCATGGATGAATTGAAAAATTAAACAATACAGATTGAAGGTTGTAATGAGTTACTTTTACAGGAATTGCAAATAAAAAAAAGTCCTGTTTGTTAAATTTTAAGTCTGTAGATCTAATAGCTGATAAAAAGGATTTTTTTTTTACCTATAACTCTCTTGAAAACACCTTCCTAAGCTGATGTCTGCTCAGCTAAAGTAGCACATAGTTACAAATTTTGTGTAATGAATGCTTAAAATAGTATAAATAATTTATGTATCTGGAAGTGTAATATACATTAATATTACTTTTTGTTGTATTTATTTTATGCTAAAATTGAAATCAGTCTCACACTCTGCCTGTTTAAGTTTTCGCAGTTCCTGGCGCCTGGCGTAGACAATACAAAATGCATAGTTTTGCTTTACATATAAAAGATAGATAAATGCTGTCGCGGGCTTTTTTGCAGATGGCCGAATATTTTCCTACTTTCTTGACAATTATCATTGTATTTTGGACACTTCACACAATATCGTTATAAATTATAGCCTATGTGTTATTCTGATGTATAAGCTATATAACTGTAAAGTTTCATTAAAATTTATTCCATTCTTTTTGCGTGAAAGAGTACCACACATACGTACAAACATTCACATTTATAATATATGTAAGGATGCACTTGAAAGTTCTTTGAACCAATTCTAGCTGCTTTACAATGATGTTTTTGTGTGTACGCTTCATTTCATTGCTTTCAGACTTAGAATTTAGGCGGTGTATGTATGTTAGCATTTTACATTTTGGATTATTTACATTTTGAATGATTAATTATTGGATTATTAGCAACCTGTTTTCAAGCAATGACTTTTGCAGGAATGGAAGACTAACCTGTAAATAATAAAGATTCTATGCAAAAGGTTTGAATCTTTATTAAATAAGCGTGGAACAAAAAGAAAAAATGCTGCGCTTTCTCATGAAAAATTATTAACTTTGGTAGCAGTTGTAAAAGTGCTTAAACAGCACATGAAAAATACCACTTGTCTACTGGTTATCCCAGCATAATGGTATCCTTGAAGTTCAAGAAGTAGAAAAGTTATATGTGCCAGTAACAAATGCAAACATTTTGTCCTTTCTGTTTAACTAATGCTAACAATGTGAGCAATAATAAGGTTTATCATCTGTATTTCGTTATTATTTATGACTTAATTATCTACAATAGAGATGAAATGTATTTTACGAGAGGCTTTTAGCTGTTTATGATCTAAATATTTCTAAAAATAAAATTTATAAAATAACTTTGAAATTGTTTATCTTTCACTCTCTTTAATGGTCTATCATTAGTTATTTTATACAATAATTAGGTAAAGTAGGAACTTTTTCATCTCTGTTATATACTTTATTGGCTTGTTGAGTTATTTCATGGAATAGGTAGTTATTGTATAAAATAATTTAACTATATACTTTAACATAAAAATATGTTATTTATTTGTTGAACATATTTATCCATAAACAAGATTTATATATTTTCCATCATGTACAAAATATAAATAATACTGCAGTTGTTCTATGGTATTGATATTGTGCATTATAATAATATGCTAGCAGAGAAAATTAATACCAAATTCTATATGTATGGTAGAGGGAGACTTAACTATCTCACAACAATAAAAACTGTATACATATTTCTAAAAATGAAAATTTTATGTTTATTTGTACTTATTTTTCATGTTTGTTTTTGTTACAAAATGTATCCTTTAATCTGATTATCATTTATTTTACTACAAGAATACGACGTTCTTCAATTAATATGTAAATTTCTATTTCTAGGGTATTGAAAAGATTTATTTTGATTTAAGCAAGACGGAAAACTTGGAAAACGTTGTTTTTTTGTCAAAAAGGTTCTTCTAAAAGTGCAAAATTTGAAAAATTTGTAATTAAAGCAAGTTACAGATGATACAGTTTTCGAAATGCTTCCTTCATGCTGTGCAAAATTAGAAGAATTATTTATTATTAATAGTTCAATTTCTGACAAAGGATTGATATCCTTATGTCAAAAAGAAAACAATGGAGGTGAAACACATTCATTGAATCTCAGAGTTATTAATTTGTCTGGCATTACTCAAATTAATGATGGTGTAAGTTATCTTCTGAAATATATGCCTTCATTACAGCGCATAGTTTATGAGGACCTGGACTTTGTCTTAAGCAACATATATAAGCATGATGTACATAAAGCTTCTGAAGATAAATATAATTTAACTTATTTTACTGTTCCTTATTCCTATACTTCTAAACGTTTTTCTCCTCTACAGAATTCATTATGTTTGCTTTCTATGTGTTGTCCATTCATTAAAGTACTGTCAGTACCCATAAAATCTAAACAGGACTTGGAATCCATTTCAAAGTTGTCAGGATTAGAAGATTTTTCTGCTACAGATATTTCCCCTACTCATGATCTCAATTTAAACTGGTTCTTAAAACAAATAGGGGGAGGCTTAAAACGAATTGAAATTAGACAATTTAGTATATCTGTCGAGAATCTGGTAGAAAGTTGTCCCAACTTAGAAAGCTTTTACTTTTGAAGGAACAATTTTTCGCCCGACCCAAATACTAATTTGAAACAGTTCGATAATCTTTATGAATTGCATGTTAAATGCGTACTGTACGATGATAGCTCTAAAATAGCTGTATTGAATATTTTAAATTTAAGTCCTAATTTAGAAAGCCTATCATTTTGTTACTGCGATTTTAAATTTCCTGAAGTATATGGGACTGCAATAACAAAATATTGTGAAAACAGTAATTTGCGTATTTTGAAATTTTATGATTGTGATATTTACATAGCCATGGTACAAACAATCCTTTTAACTTGTTCATCACTTAAAACTCTTGTTTTGTTCGAGGGCCATGATATTGATAGCAATATCATGAAAGGGTTATTTACGTTTTCACCACCTTTGAAAAATAAGGTGGAAATTAGCTATAAAGATGATAGAAGTGAAGATAATTATTTTTCATTCCCTTGCGATGTATATAGCTGTGTTTCATTTTATGGTGAAGGTAACTTTTATAAAGGAGGAGATGCATACTTCAGATGGCATCGCTGAAGGGCATTAATTTTTTCATGTCTTGATTATGTTAACGATGACTAATATTGCATATTTTGTTATACATGTGTACAAATAATTAGATTAATTTAATGCATAAATTTTTCTGAGTTAAAAGCTTTGTAAATGTTTTTACCAATTTTGTTAAAGATAGGCCTGTGAAACTAAATTGTGGTGACTTATATTTTTTTGTAATGTTGAGTTTATTCATTAATTCAGGTAGTGAAACATTCAGTAATCCAAAATTTATTATTTTTAATTGGCAGTTTCATTGTACAATTCTTTTCCTTACTAATATTACATTTTTCTAATCCCAACCTTCAATGAACTGTAGAGGCTTTTTATACAAATGAACTTCCAGAAATGGTTTATTTCTTATTTTGGAAAATATGTTGTTAGGTCGTAGGTTTATACATTTTCCCTGTTAAAATCACAAAATAGAATTGAAGTTGTTACATTTTAAAAATTGAATGACAAAGAAATTTTTTTAACATAAATTATTTGAAATTCGTATACATTTGATGTATACTTCCTTGTAAATGAACTTTCATTTTAAAAATATTATTTTGTCTACTTTTTTATTTCTTGTGCTTTTCTTTGCTTATTTTTTTTATAAATATATTAGCATTTATTTAAAAATTTTCACATTTTAATTTGTGTTGGGTTTGGACTTTTATGAAATACTTTAGGTGAGGTTCTAAATAATATTTTGAATGTTAAACAAAAATTTCAGTGTATCTACATCCTTGTTTTTCTGCTTATTGTGTCAATTGTATCAGAAGTAAAATGAATAAAATTGTTTTGTAAATGTACTATTTTTATGCCTATTTATGTTATTAAATTCATTGCATTTTTTCTGTGTGTATATATATTATATGGGTCATCGTTCATCATTAATTAAAGATGATTTTGTATGTCACATATTACTCAAAGCAGTGGTCCCCAGGCTGCAAACCAGTACCTGCGCAGAGATCAAATAGTACTGGGGCACAAAGAACATTAAATTATTTTCATTTTATTTACTGGGGTGTATTTCTTTTGAGTATGTGTGACTTTTATTAAAATGACGTTATATTCATTTTTTGGTGCAGCTGAATTATATTCTGAAGGCATATTTAAATACAATTAAATTGAAACAGTTTAAAATATAAACAATCAACTTAGTCCCCTCTGTGGGCTGCAGTAAATTTATCAAATGTTGACCGGTTTGCTGCGATAAAAAGGTTGCAAAGCACTGACTTAGAGAACTTAAGATTTTGTAATCATTAGTGTAACGCATAAGTCGTTTATATACGACAAATTTAGAAGATAGTTTACCAAGGCATTCTTTGAATTGTTTATACTGAAAAGCATTCAAACAATTATAATTTTACTAGCTGGTATACCTGTTCTTCGCACGGGTGAACTGAAAAATTAAACAAAGATTGAAGGATAAAGAAATTTTTAAGGAGTTAATTTTAAGTGAATTGCAAATTAAACAAAAAAAAGCTTTTCGCATATCTCAGCTGAAGAAAAAAATACGTTTTTTTGTTAAGTTTTAAGTCTGTAGATCTAATAGCTGATAAAAAGGATTTTTTTTTTAATATTTATAACTCTCCATAACACTCTTGAGGGTCGATTTTTGAAAATACCTCCCTAAGGTGATCTCTGCTCAGCATAAGTAACACATTGTTAAAAGTTTTGTGATGCTTAAAATATTGTAAATAATTTATATCTGAAAGTGTAAGTGTTTTCTGTTAAAATTATAATACTCGCAAGCAACGCCGTTTCCTAAATAACAATGGTGATTCAATGAAAAACATAGCGAAATGTTGACGATAGAGTCAAGTTGGCACATGTCTAGCTACTTACATAGCTCAAACTTTATTAGAGCTTTGTAAGACCCGCCGTGTAGGAGAGCGATGCACGTTAATGCTTCCGCATTATGATTTACTGCAATTTTTTTCATGCAATATTTTTTTAGGTCACTACATTGAAAATTAAGGGACATACATAAAGAAAATACTCGACTTATTGAAATTTAATCAGTTAGAGCTAATATATTAATTAAAGATATTCCACTGTAAAATTATTATAATTTGTTCACTTAAAATGAATAGTCAAATCGTTTTCTAAGGTCTCCATAAACATACAAAAACATAAGACACTTAAATTTTGACATTAACTATTTTTTGGGGACAAAAATCATAATCTTTGCAATCTGCTGAAAATGCAATATCTGCTACAAAACTATTTGCCTTCCCCGCTAAAATACTCATCATAGAACCCGTGCTCCCCCCTATATCTTGGAAGAGTGGATTTCAAAGAATATTCCAGCTAAGTATTGGTAGAATATTCCTGCTAAATTGGTGTGGCGTGGTAGTTAGGAGAACGGGGTGCCAGCTCAGGTGTCATCCACGTCACTTGACCACGGTTCAAAATTACGTGGTCCATCGCCAAAAGCCCTCGTGTAGCTGAACAGTGAGACGTTAATATTCACTCACTCCAAAAAATACAGTGCAGTAGTTATAATTATTTTTATACTTAAAAATGCAATATCTGACTATTCAATTAAAATTATAGCGTTATAATTAACTACTAACCACACAAACAAATTTTGAAAATTTGTCCAAATGATTTAGCATGAAAGAGAAAGTTTATTCAGACAGACAACAAATGCATCTTATATGTATATACATTTGTTTGAATTCTTGTGTATTATTACTTTTGTACGCCTCATGACATACTTTATGGTGTACCAGTCTTTTAAAGCTGACTGAGCCACAGTAACATTTAGCTGGGTATAGCTAGTTATAACATAAAATTAAATCTTAAAAAGATATCAAAAATAAAAGTCGGCTCAATATTTTGAATAAATCAGTATAAACATTTTCGTACAAACACAATATATATATTGTGAAATATTTATTTTGCATTTCAGACAGACATCAAACAAAATTTTAAAAATTGTCAAAAACAGATAAAAAAAACATATTTAAGAAAAATACCACTGATTAATTTTGCCAAAGACATCGCAATGTGCAAAAAAAAATATTTGCAGTACATAATAACCAAAAAAATGTAAGTACTAAAATATAAAAAAAAAAAAAAAAAAAATTATATATTGAATTAATTCAGGAAAAATAAAACAGGCTAAGATAATACTCATAATATTAATTTCATATTGGTTGGCTACTCATTTTTGGCATGATTTCGAAATCACGCCAAATTGGTATGTTGCGGCCAGTCTAATGTCATAGTAATATACAGAATTAAAGGTACTTACGTATTATTGCAACCTATTGGTGACATTATACAAAATGAAGCACATGATTGCCAATTCAACACATACAAAGTTGGGATTGCCAAAGTGGTGAGGTGTCTTGAACGTTGGAGATTGTGCAATAATACGCAAGTACTAAAAAAATTATCCAAAGTATATATATCCCGAGCATAAAAATAAATTGAAAATGAAGTACAATACTAACATTAACTTACATAAAAAGAACTGAACTAACTTTATCAATGCAAAAGCATAATTCGAAAAATAAGGTACTTAATATAACCGCAACCCAGTGGCGGCGCTAGACCACGCGTGGACGTCGGCGAAATTAGGGTTCGCGAGGCCTCCTTGTTTCCCAGTCAAGAAAACGTTAAATTACATAAGCCGAATTATAGTTAAACTAATGTATGAGTAAACGAGATTTATTGCTAATCAAATGATGACAAAAATTACACAAATAGAAATTAAAGTAGACGAGAGCTTTTGGCCTCACTGAACTTTTTCAGGATTATGTCATAGCTAACACTAGCCACTATTTCAGCTTCAATTGAAAGAACTGATAACGCAGATAGTCTCTCTTGACTCATCGTGCTTCTCAAGTAGGTCTTAATCAATTTTAACTTTGAGAAGCTTCTCTCAGCGGAAGCTGTACTGATGGGAACTGTGAGCATGATTCTAATTGTTATATAAACATTTGCATATATTTCTTCCAAATTATTTTCTAAAATGTACTGAATGAGTTGTTTCACGTCGTTGATAGTCTAGTGAATTCGTTTTTAAAAGTTGTAAACAAATCATTACAATACTTGAGAAGGTCTTCTTTGATATAGAATTTAAATAACTCATATCATATATATAAATAAAATTAAATTGTTCATTGAGCGCTTTAAATCGACGTTCAGTGTCGACTATAATAGCATCAATCATTGTGTTAAAAAAGTTAACTCTGTACTGCATTTCAAAAGATGTAATAGGTTCATCAATATGTTCATAACCGAACATTTGTTTTTTTTTCCTGGTTGTTCTTTTTCTTTAAATTGAGACTCAATTTCGAAAGTACTTTTCTCTACAAATAATCGAGCTTGTGCAATATTATTGTCACGTCCTCTATTACGGAATTCGTGAATCCAACTGCAAAATGACAGTAAAGTATCAATAGCGACTTTCAAGTCGACTTGAACCAAATACCATAGTTTGCTTATATTGTTCACACGTAGTAAAACCTCGTACCATACGTGTATCTCAACAATAAACTCAAAACTGTACATTTCATTCAAGACAGCGTCACAGTCCCTTAGAGTTTCAGAATCATCACTTTTATTTTTCAGCTCATTCACGCATTCGATAACATCATCAAATTACAAAAATATTGCGTTTACTGCTCCGATTCTACTTTCCCACCGTGTTTCAGACAGAGGTTTTAATGTCAATTTGAATTTAGATTTACAATATCCCAACGCTTACTTGACTTTTAAAACAGCACATAGATTTTATTGATGAAGCCAAAAAACGTTTTGGTTGTTGCAAAAGAGTTAGCTGCATCAATCAAAAGCAAATTCAAACTGTGGCATCCGCACGGCGTAAAGAATGTTCTTGGGTTTATATTGAGTATTCTTGTTCTGACACCTTTATTAATACCGACCATATTGGCGTGATTATCATATCCCTGTCCTCGGCAGTTTTCGATATCTAGACCATTTCTTTCCAGTTCTTGTAATATTGAATCTGTTATATATTCTCCCGTTGTTTCTGCGAAGGCAATAAACCCAACAAAATGTTCCTCTATTGCTCCAGTTGAGGAATTGCAAAATCTTAGTATTATTGACATTTGTTCAATACGGCTGACATCCCTGGTACAATCGAGCAAGAAGGCGTAGTATTTTGCTTGTTTAACTCTGTATCATTTCTTCAATAACTGATTTAACATTTATGCAAACGACACGGGATTCCCCGTCTCGCACGCTAAGTTGTTTAATTTCCATAGTGTTGCCAGAAGATTCTGGATAATGCCCGTAAAGTACTAATCACTCTTTTACTCGCATAACTGTATGAAAATAAATAAAAATGAATAACTAAATTTTAAATAATTAAAAACTTTGCGAGGCCCCCTTTAAGCGCGAGGCCGTCGGCGATCGCCAACTCTAATGCCGCCACTGCCGCAACCTATTGGCGACATTATATGAAACGAAGCACATGACTCACAATTCAGCATATATATGACATGCGAAATCGGGTTGCCAACTTGGCAAGTTATTTTGAACGTTGGCGATGTTAGGATAGTACATAGGTGCCAAAAATAATTTATCTTACGACTACCTGCTTCCTCAACATACTCATTTTTGGCATGATTCTGAAATCACGCCAAATTTGTATGCTGTGGCCAGTCTAATGTTATAGTAATGTACAGAATTAGAGGTACTTATGTACAGTCCCTGGCCAAATTATTAGACGCACTCCTGTTTTTTAATAATTAATTGTATATATAAGTTTATATGCAATACTTTCACATTTAAATATAGATCCAATGGATTTTTACTGAGGAAATTTATTATATATTTTGTATTTGAATTTATTTTTCACATATGGCAACACAAAGTTAATAAATTCTCACACGAATGTAAACAAGTCTAAACCTACTCGAGTCGCGTTCGCGCATGCTTCAGTTGCGGACGTGTTTCTGTGGGTTAATGTGCTTTGTGTTTGTGTTAATTTAGCAGTTTTATATTACGCAGTTTGTTTATTTCGTGTGCAGAGTTTAAATAATTAGTTTGTACACTTTCAGCATGGGTAAAAAAGGCGATCTTTCACCATGTAAGAAAGCAGAACTAAAGACCCTTGTGAAAGCAAAATTGTTTTCAAAACCGCGAAATATCACGAAGGTTGAAAGTTTCTGAAGCTAGTGTACGACGCATAAAGTAGAAAATTAAATCAAGGGAAGAATTGAGCCCAAAAAGAAAGAACAATGGACTAAATTCATGTGACGTCACGATCACGTGATTCTGTCAACCGGTGAATATGGCGTCGTTTGTTTATTATTGCGTACGATTATTTTGTTCTTAAAAGATTTAAATTTTACTTTCTAAAATGTCTTATTTTGCTGAAATGGTTGCTCGATCAGTTATAGAAAGGATAATTAGAAAGAAAAAATCATTTTATAATATCATTATAGCAAATCAAAGTGCTTTGATAGCATGGTGAAGCATGAGGATTATATAGCATCTTCCCAGTGTTTATGTGTTTGACCACTCTCTGAATAATGTTTTCAACACCGTAAGACAAATGAAACTTCTTCAAGAAGGATTTTGACTAGATGTAGATTTACAATATTTAAAAGCAAATATTTGTTTATTTTACATCATGTTATACTGAGAACATATGTTTAGTTAACTTGAATTTTATTTATGTGTGTGTTACACATCTTCACAGTAGTTAACAGAGGTACTTCAGCATTTATTTATCTAAAATTAGAACACAAGAATCTGATATGTAACCATACATATATCAAAAAGAAGTATATATATTACTAAAACTTATTTTACTTAGTAATTTTACAATATTACAGGGAAAAAGAAAAAAATAAAGAAATGGAAAAATATCTTACTTTATTACAGCTCTGTTAACGTTTATACTAGTTGATGAAATAAGAACCACTTTCAAACATTAGAAATCAAAATTATCATTTACCATTTGTAAAATTACACATAAAAAACTTGTGCTACATTTTAAAAATCTTTATTCGCTGCACTACTTAAGGTAACATATGATTTATCGAGAATTGAATTCCAAATATGGTAATAAATTAAGGCATTAAAATTTTTAAATTAGAATGTGTATATAGTAGAATATAAATTTGTGTCCATATATTAAATATAAAAGTCCTGCTCACACACACACACACACACTCCTACATGACCAAAATAAAAGTCATTTTTGAATTCATAATTCTTTTAGAAAAAATAAAAATTGTAATATTTGCATGGTTTCAACACATATGTTTTTCAGAGTTTGACTGTATGGTATAAAAAATGTCTCACACATATACAAATTTTTTTACTACATATGTATAACAAATATGCATTTATTGGTATTTGCACAATTTGTAGATTTATCGTTATAGAGATTAGATATATTTTATACTTTTGCAAAAATAAATCTCATGATATATGTCCTGCATAAATTTGTTGCATTGAGTTTGTTGCAAATATTGAGACCTAAGAAGAGTACTTTGATCAATTTTATGATATTTACAGAGAATCTTTTTCAAAATTATTGTTAAGAGGTTAATTGATCAAAATCACTGATATTTTTGTGTGACACATGTTTCGAAGATAAATTTTGGGCTTTTGTGTATTATAATGATCAATTTCTTTTTTAAAAAAGTATAATTATATATAAAAGGACACTTTAGATACATATTAGTGATAACAAAATAAAATGCCAATACATTTCTCCAAGTAAGTTTTAAGTTTGCATGAAATGGAACTCAAGTGTTTAACACTAAACATAAATATCTGGTCAAGAGACATAACTAGTAGAAATTGTGAATGGAAATTTTATGCAACTATTTATTTCCATATTGTATTATATTATATTAAATTGCTTCTATCTTATTTGCAATTCATTGTGTTATAAAAATAAGATTCATTTCCATCAAAGGATAAATATTTATTGTTAATCTAAAACTTTCATAATAACTATCTAATATGAGATAAACAATAGCTTAAAGAAGTATGCAATTCAATTAGAAATTAAATTGAATTTGTGAAAATTATAGTATTTTTTCTCATGAAATATTCTTTAATATTATACAATTATTTATAACAAGTAATGCGACGCTCGTTTGACACATTTTATTTAATTTATTCCCATTAAATCCATTTTATAAAAACCCAGGTTCTACTCCCTTTGCATCGCATTATAGCTTAAGTTTAAACATCAAATCTTTTAAAGACAATAAACAGTACTCTAAATCAAAAGACGTTCTTTAAATAACATTTAATTTATTTTCTATTTAACAATAAGATTAAAATTAAGTTAATATATAAAGTGACACTTAGCTTTGAAAGAGGGGCGAGGAAGAGGGATTCATGTCACCGCTTGGAATCCTGGATCTCAAGAGAGGTTCTTTCAGCCCTAAGTTTGTGTGAGAGAGTGCTTCCCTAATTGGGGTGCATCTCGTTTTTATTTGGCGGCAATGAGGTTGATTCGCGACAATGGGGCGACTAGCCTTAGTCACGTGGGAAGGATAAAAACATTTCCCGCGTGTTGCTTTAATGTGTGCTTTTGCCTATGCGTGAGCTGTTTATATATTTTGTGCGAACATTTTCTCTTAGCAATTATTAGTTATTGTTATATTTTTGCATTATCCTAGTTTAATAATTACGTAGGAAGTAATTTAAATAATTGTTCTTAGTGTAATTTTTGTTGTAGTTCAGTATAGTTGTGTTATTTAGTGTTAATGTGCCAAGCCTATTGATACTGGTGACTTACAGTGTTTATATATTTATTAATATTTTAGGTTATTTTTTAGTGTACTTATATTTAGTTCTTCGTTATTTTTTAGTTTATTATCGTTTTTATTTGCACACAAGAATGGCTCATAGTATAGAACAGCGACCATTAAACTTGAAAAACTTTCAAAGTCGTCATATGTATGCTTACGCTGATACTTTTTCCCAAATCACTGGAAATAATAGCGTGCTATTTAGAATGGGCAAAGGTCAAAAGTTATTTAATGACGGATTTGTGAGTAGTATATCGTTCACCGAACCGGACAACACTTCTAACGAAAATTTTATTATTAATTGCAAAGTCCGTGCGGAGATGAAAAAGCGAGTTACGTACCAGCCTTCTGTGGAAATTCGAACAACTTGTCAGGTGAGCTATGAATTATTTTTTGTTCCTATTTAAATAATCTGTAAAACTGTGTTTATTAGATAACTGTTTGTCTTGATTTTACTCACTATTTTTGAAATAAAAAGAAATTTTTAATAATATTAAAAAAAAAATTTATCATTAAATCAAAATAATGTTATGGATTAAAAAGTTAAATCAGTAGCTTCTGTAAACATCTAAAAAACGTAAATCACTAAATGAATATTTAGTATTTTGTAGTAATATATGTGAAACATTATTTATCATAAATTCATAACTTGATAATTTTTTTAAAACAGCATTGGATGTGAATAACATTATTTTCTATTTTAAAGAATATGCATTATCAAGCTTTAATTTTGCACAGTTTTATGGTTTGATTGAACACATTGTATTTCAAAATAATGTATGATTGTATAATTATTGCTTCTTTATCATTTAATTCTAAATTTATTGGAATGCATTAAAAGGAAATATTTCTTCTATAGTAACAATTTCACTAAACAACTAATTCTTTTTAGCCATTGCATTAAATCTGAAAATTGTTTTAGTGTCATGAATGAAAATTTTCAACAAATAATTGCAGCACAAATACGCAGTAACAGAATAGTTATTTATTTTTTGCTAAAATCTAATAAAACAGATATTTATATGATGAAGTTTTTCAGTAAGAAAAATTATTGGAATACTGAATTTGAACTACTAATTTTCTTTCACTTGTCAAATGGATAAACTCCTTGATCACGAAAAATAACATTGAATCCAAGTATATTCTACCTTATACTTTCTGTATGTCATTAGATGGCAGATGCACCTACAGTGATACACAGTCTACATCATATTTTTTAAATTTGTAATGTAAAAGGAATTTTAAAAAACAATACACACACAATATTTCATCATTTTCTCAACTTCTTGGTTTATGGAGTTATCGATTTGGAAAATGAAGTATTCATTTTGTTAATAAACTTTGGCACAAATTCTAAAACATATTTGCCAGTTTATTGTTCAGCGGAATGGTATGTAAATATGAAACACCTTATGCATGCTTAAAATTTTTAATTTTACAATTTATTTGTTTAAAATATAAATGCTCTTTCTTTCTAATTTCAGATAATCACTGCAAAATGCACTTGTCCTGCAGGGAGTGCTCCTGCATATTGTAAACATGTCTTTGCTTTGCTTCATGCAATTGAAGATTACGTCAGAAATGAGTTATTTTATGCATCGACTGAACGGCTACAAACTTGGCACCATCCAAAGCCTTCTAAAACTGTTCCACAAGAAACTAGCAAAATTTTTAAGGGTGAATCTTCGAAAAGAAGGCTTTTGAATACAAATTTTGACTACGATGCAATAAATTTTTGCCCTTTTATGGAAGTAATGAGGAATGAAAGTGAAGTGATTTTTGAAAAATCTATCCTTTTGCCAGCTGCTGTATGCAGTCAAAAGTGTGTGGATAATTTGCCTGCATTAGACATTGATGCAACACTTTTTTTCCATAAAAATTATTATAGGAACATGGATGAAATATTAGCATTAGAAAGAAGGACTATGGGACAAAATTGCAGTGAATGGCATCTAGAAAGAAAGCTACGCCTCACTGCAAGCGACACCAAATTAATTATTTCAAGAGTAGCTGATTTTAAAACATTAGCCTCTCAAATTTTGAAAAAAAAGGATGATTCGTTGGATTTTATACCAGCTGTAAAGTACGGGTTGGAACATGAAGATTACATCCGGTATATTGTCCAACAACGCAATCCACAAAATGTAGTCCGACAAACTGGTCTAGTTATACATCCTTTAGAGCAGTATATTGCTGCCTCTCCGGATGGATTAATTAGATCAGGTGAGGACTACATGTTAATGGAGATCAAATGCATTTTTAATCCAAAGGGTCATTCTGTACAAGAATTAATATGTAATAGACCTGATTTTTGTTTAATGAATTCCAATGGTATCATTGCCTTGAAAAAAACTCACAAATATTATTATCAAATTCAATGCCAATTAGCTGTCAGTAATTTAACAAGTTGTCTGTTTGTAGTTCTGTTAAATAAAAACTTTAATTCAATAGAAAATTATTATACTGAAATTATACAATTTGATGCTAAATTGTGGGAGGAATGCTTAGAAAAATTAAGGAACTTTTTCTTTGATTTTTACCTTCCACAAATTATTAATTTATAAATTATTAATTTTAAAAAGTCATTTTTTCAAGTAAAATATTTTTCAGGGGGATGATATCATTTGAAAAGTAAAATTTTTTTGAAAAGTTTTTATTTGAAAAGTAAATTTTCTTTGGTTAGCGGTAAATAATTTGTTTTTCATTATTTGACGATTATTATTTTACATCAACATTGTTTAAAAAATTAATTCCGTATTGCTTTTTGCAGAATAATGAATTTTTTTTTGTAAAATAAAATGTAATGTGTCTTTTTTCAGTATCAAAGAATAGTTGAAGGAATTCTTTATGGTAGGTATTCTTTATAATAGTTGATTTAAATAAATAAAAAAAGAATACATTTGAATTTTTACAAATGGGTAACTGTAAAAAATAACCTGGTTATATGCATAAATTTAAAGTCTCAATAGTAATAATATTGAAATTTAAAGTAAAAATTTCTTAACTGAAAAAACTCGTATCTTATTTGCTATCACTTCCCCATTAAAATTGTTGACATAATAAAGTTCAGTCATGTTTAATTCTAAATATTGCAAGTGATTTACAAACAAAAACTTCAATATATTTTTTCAGAAGTTGATTTTGTTCTCTATCCTAAAGATACCCCTTTGTAGAGATCCAACTGTATTCACTTCTCTATGGCTGCTACCTTGACGTGGTAGAGAAGCTTAAGTATAAATTTGAAATTTCAAAAATGGTATAACAAAAAGCAGTCTTAAACTAAATTATTCATAATAAAATTTCAGTTTATGAAAACTAATTTAAATACACAATCTGTAATTTAATGTATTGGTCTTTATTTCTAGAAAGAAATATTCTTTTAAAACTTGGATGAACTTATAATTTCAGTATTTTATGTATGGTTTTCTAAAGAAGGAACTTTAAATAAAAATTCTATAGTTATTCAGTAACCAGGAAAAGATGTCTAGAGTTTGCCATGAATTACAAAAATAAGCCCATGGATTTTTGGAAAAAGGTTATTTTTCTAATGAGAGCAAGTCTGAGATTTTTACACCTCCAAGTATTCGAAAAATAAAACAGCTCTTGAACCCAAAAATGTAGTTCCCACTTTAAAACACGGTGGTGGAAATGTTATGGTGTGGAGATGTGTAGCCAATAATGGAGCGAGTAACTTAGCATTTATTGACAACAAAATGAATGTTTTAGCTGTACACAAAGTATTGAAATTCCATTACATTGTTGCATATGTTTTGTTAATGTTTACTAAGAAAGTGTACAAATAATCTTTTGAGTATAATTTTTTAAAAAATTCCCTTCTTTGAAATAAATGCTTAATTTATTTTTTATTGTGAAGGAATATTATTTTTAAAACAATTTAAATGTATCTCAATAACTTTGTTATATTACTTAATTTATTTTTGAAAAACATACGAAATTTTAAGTATACAAATACACATTTTGCCAATTGTATAACAAATTTGAATCCTCTTTACGTAGATTGTACTTATTATTCATTATATTGATTTAAAATGTACATTTTTTTGGTTATATACCACTAAATTGACTTTTAATACATATATTTTATGATTTAAACTTTTCAACAAAATAAATGATGTGATCACAATCAAGCCTCTTTATTTTTTATCATAGTTACCTAAAATGAAAATCTTGCACTGGGAAATAGTATATTTCATATACTGTAAAATCCGGCATATAACGCGCACCTATACTTTCAATCTGAATTTTTTAATTTTTAGGTGAATTCGCCGTATAACGAAGAAATCTGAAATATTAATATACATTTAAGCTATTTTAAGCTATTGTTTTTATACCAGGAGTATAATGCAAAAATTAACTTTCGATTTTATTTTTTGTGTTCAAGTGCACGTTATATGCTGAATTTTACGGTATTATTGACTTTGAGACCAGAGTGTATAAAATAACCGAGTAGGTAAACGATTAAAAATTCTTCTGCGATAGAAATGAAGTTTCTTTTAGTAGAACTAAATTGTATATTTTACAAGATTAACCCATGCTATATGAACACAGAAAATTCTTCATACAGTTTTACTTCATTACACATCATTTATTGACATTTAATTATAACATTACGTGAATACACTATACGCATTAAAATCATTTTACATGAAGATATTGATGAAAATATCTTAAATGTATTTTAATATTCAATGGAAAAGGCATAAGTGGCATTTCTTTCATTTCTACCATTCCAAAATTAGAATTTAAAGAAAATGATACAAGGATCAAGGACATAGAATGCTTTTATCAAAACCACTCAGTCAGTACAAAATGTATACACAGTGAAAAACTATATTTAACACACAACTGGGAACTTAAAAATTTTTTCATGTTTAAGAATACAAAAAAAAAAAAAATATTCAACAAAATTAAGTTAATTTGCATTAATCCTAATATACAAATGAAATAATTGAATATGTATACCAGCCCCACCATTCAAAAATAATTTAAAGAAAATGATATTTAGGTCACAAGTAACCAGAAACTACATCAGAGTGCTAGTGTAATATCAACTTTCATCAAAAACACTCAGAACCATTAATAAATAGATAGAATTTCAAACATACAAAAACAAATTGTATTACATTATTCATTTTAAGCGATAAATTTGCATTAATTCTAATATACAAATGAAATAATTGAATATGTATTCCAGCCCCACCATTCCAAAATAACAATTTAAAGAAAATGATATTTAGATCACAAGTAACCAGAAACTACGTCAGAGTGCTAGTGTAATATCAACTTTCCTCAAAAACACTCGAACCATTAATAAATAGATAGAATTTCAAACATACAAAAACACAAATTGTACTACATTATTCATTTTAAGCAATAAATTTGCATTAATTCTAATATACAAATGAAATAATTGAATATGTATTCCAGCCCCACCATTCCAAAATAACAATTTAAAGAAAATTATGTTTAGATCACAAGTTATGAAAACAGAATACTAAAAATAAAAATTTATATGAAAATTTTTTTAAAAATTAAATTATTTATTAAATTAAATTATTGAAACCTTTAACTTGCATCAAAGGTTTGTGAAAATTACACAACATGCATGCAATAAAGAAAACTTTGCTAGCATTATGGAAACTATGATATGGTAAAACCCCTTGAAAGTATTTAAAATCTTTATTTTTGATATCGCCCTTTCCACTGTAACTCGCTTGTTCGACAACTGGCAGTTACTGACCATTTCAGATATGTCAAACTGGATTTTGTCTTCTAGGAATATTGGGCGATATAGCTTGCATCCAATTTTCTCCAATTCATTGGCAATCAAAACCCTTATCAGCCATTACAACATCATTTGGCTCTAAACGATCCATCAGTTTACTTCTTATAAAAACCTCTTTATCAGATATACTACCTGTGAATAATTCTGATATGAAGCTTATAGCTCCGTTAGGAGTAATGCCAATCATACCTTTAAAGGTATTAGCATTTTTGTAACGACTGAAAGTCATTTGTTGCTCCATTGGACTACTGGGTTTCTGAACCTCAATCTCGGTGCAATCTACAATTATTCGTACATTTTTACAATACATTCGGAATGGTGGTGGCATGTACCGAATCACCTGATCCTTGGATGGGAAGACATCCTGCAATTTTAATTTCTTATACAGAACATCCGTGACGAAATTGAAATCACGTGAAACAGTAGAATCTGAAATTCGAAATAAAATTGCTAAAAATTCATTTGAAATTCCAGTTCTCAGTTTTACCAAAAACAGAAAATACCTATCAATGGGTCTTCTTTTGTACTCATTGATAAATCATCCTCAATCTGGAGGAATCTGTAAATACAGTAAAATTCTTTTATGGTAAAACTTGTTACGCATTTCATTTGAGTATCATCACGGATGTTCTCAGGGATAAAATTAATTTCTTTTGTTGATATTAATTTTTCAATAGCTATGTCCTTTGAGATAGCATATCTATCACTTCACCAAAAGTATCTGTTTGGGTACCAGCACTGGTAGTACTGGGCTCCATTTCCCTAGGATTAAAAGAACATATTGAAATTTGTATCTATTCATAAACATTTTTAAAAAAGTTAATACTATTATAAATTTGATATTTTTCAGAAAAACCTTACAATACATGCCTTTTTAGTACATAAAGTACATATAGCTTGAGGCAAAAAATTTAAACTAAATTTAAATTAAACTAATTCCACTTTAACAAGAAAAACATATTAGTAAAAATTTTTACATTTCTGACTGGACTTCTTCTGTTTGTACTGTTTCTGTCAAAGATGGTTCAAATCTATTTTTTCATAAAAAACCACGTTTACATTAGTATAATATTTTTAATAACAATTTATATAATATTTATGTATGTACTTCATTGAAAATATATATATATGTCTATGTTATTTCTTCCTATATATCAGATTCTATTTCTCTAGTGAATGCTTCACACAAATGTTTTTTTTCAATAAGTATGTAAAATCATGTAGTAATAAATTTTATGCATATATATATACTTTACATATATTGAATATCATATTCTTGTGTTCTAATTTTAGATAATTAAATACAGAATTATCTTTTGTTGTTTACTGACAAGATATGTAAAACAAGTAAAATTTAGGTTACATAAATATATATTTTACCTGTTTATAAATGACCTCTATATAATTTAATTTAATATAAACCAAAGTTTGCTTTACAGTTTTAAGACTAACATATTTTAGTTTTGCATGTACATTCTCTGTATAATTTAACTAAAAATATGCTTTTAAGTACTTACATTACTGAAGTGGATGGCTTACATCTGTCCAAAATCCTTCGAGATGAGGCTTTCTTTTTTAAAAACGAAGATAGTTGGGATAGAGCCCCGTTTTAACTGCCGACGATTAGTAAATGGTTGATACTCAAAGCATGTCTCTTCGAAGTGATCAGAAGATATCAGAGAGTGAGCAGATGGCTTGAAATTTTCACGCCTGATCATTTTCAACCATGCTTTCAGAAGACCAGGATTTTTCATCGGGAACTTAAAGAATGACTTGCTTTTGCATTCTTCCTTCTTCCTATAATTCGTGCAGCCATATGCAGCGCAATGAGACATTTTAATAAGAATATTTTAAATGTAAAATTGAATTTCAAGAACGAGCAACGAAGTGTTAGGCTAAAATTATCCGGGAAACAAACCAAAACATAGACACGTGTTCTCCTCACCACGTGATCATGACGTCACATGAATCAACCTCATTTGCACCTATGTGCTAGAGCAGATTCTTTACAGTGTCTGCATAATTTTCTCTCATTGGTCTAGAGTCAGCGGATGATTACCGCCTCACGGTCAATGACATCCCCAAGCGCGGGAAATCCTAATGACACCCCCTATACCACGATATTTATGGGAACAATGCCCTTTTTCTAAGCGTGGGAACATGTCACCCTTTTGGTGGGGTAAGAGAGACGCATTCACCAAATTCCGTTTCTTGTAAACAGCAAGAGCAGGGCAGATGTAAAAATTGCAGTTGTAACTTTAGGGACCGGCGACCTCCCATCACAAGTTGTTCAACATGTTATAAGGACTTTACACAAAGGCAATTAAAACAATTATTGAATTTGTAATGTAAATTTTTAATATAGTTCATACTCGCATTAATAATCTGAATTTGTGATCCAAGTGCCACATATCAATGCATAATATTTAGTAGCCGAGATATAAAAGTGAAGTTCATATTACATTGAATATTTTTAAAATTATACATGAATATGATTTATTTCTTTAACTTAAACTGAAATTGTATTTTTTTTTTATTACTTTATGCAATCATTTCTAAAAACTTTCTAAACATTTTTAAAAGATAATTACTAAGTAAATCAGACAGTTAAAGATAGGAATGTTATTTTATTAGAAACGTTTTCAAATAGCTTTAAATGCTTCATAATATTGTACAAAATATATATGAAGTACTTATACGCAATACATTGTGTAAACAAAAAATTCATTTTCAACAAATAACTGTTCCACAGTGAAATAAAATATTCATTTGAATTTTAAGTGTAGGTAGGTAAACTCGAGTAAATATAATATATTTTTAGAAAATTGTTATTTACCATTTCTAAATAATGAAGTACTGGGGGAGAGAAATTTCATGCATAACACTACTTAAATATATAAATTCACACCTGTGTGAAGAACAGGTTTATCAGTTGGTAGCATATAAGTACAAAGGAAAAAAAAGATTAAGAACTTCCTATAGTATTGATAAATCAAACCAAAATTACGGGACTATTTCAAATGTCTGACACTTATAATGCTTCACATAGAGTGTTTAATGTACTCATTGGTAAGCCATACTATTATACAATTTGCAATTCATGAAGTTGTAAAAAAAATTCAATTTTCATCACAGGAGACATATATATGAATCATATACTCACATCCTTAATTACCTGTACATGCATAGTACTGAGTTTTCAGGAATTAAACTATTTTAAGGATTTGTGCAAAAAGGAAAATAGTTAAATCATGGATAAACAAATACTTACTTCTTAAGTAGCCACTGAGATTTCAAAAAAAAATGATGGAAAAAAATACACTTTTACCAAAAGATCATTCTATTCATTTATCTAAAACTTTCATATTAACTAATGTTCTATGTACACAGGCTTCAAGAAATAAACTTTTTGCAAGTTTGATATGTACTTCAAAAAATAAGACAATAACATATCAAATTAAATGTAATCATTTCTAAAAATTGTTACCCCTTTTGTAATGGTTTCATTCCCCTTAAGAATATTGTATTTTAATTTAAAGAAAGAAATGACATTAAATTTTAACAGCAAAGAATAATTATAAATAATTTAGAAATCGATAATTTGTGTGTGGAAGGTAAAAATCAAAGAAATATTTCTTTAATTTTTTGTAAACATTCCTCCCACAAATTATCATCAAATTGAAAAATTCAGAATAAATATTTTCTCCTGACTTTGAATTATTAATTAAAATTACAAACAGACATTTTTTATATTATTCACACCTAACTGACACTATGTTGTATAATAATAGGTGTGAGCTCTTTTTAAAGAAATGATATCAATGTTATTCGATAATCATACAATTTAAAAACGTAGTTTAAATTCTATACTGTCAATCATTCTTGCGCAAAACTATATAATAAATAACTACTAAATTAATTAAGAACTAAAATAACTAAGAGCCATACCTATGTGTACCATGAACTATAAATATAAATGCTAGGATCCAACCGAACTAGGATAAACAAATATGCCAGCTAACACTAGTCGGAAGTAGACAATTACCTAATTAGATAAATAAATTAGAATAAAACAAAAATTATATAAAAGAGTTGTTAAAATTATTTCCTAACAAATATATATACTAGAATAATGCAAAAAAATACAATGATATCATATGTTTTTAATTAGATAAAATTAAGACTCAAGAAAGACGTCAAGATCCGTATAGGAAAATAAATGGTATGAATTCGCACGTGCTGTTTATTGACGTTAGAATCACGTGATTACTGACTGGCGTCAGTCTGTCCATGAAGTTACTCCATTGCGACAGAAAGCCTATTTTCACCTCAAGGTCAGAAAGATCTTTAAAGAAAATTTGCCTTGAAAACAGGTTTGCTACCACAAAAGTGATAAAATCGCAACTGCAAGGTATTAATGTGAATGCTTCTGAACGCACTGTTCGAAGAAAAGTAAAAGATTTAAATTTTAAGACCTGCCGCCCCGACAGGAAGCCCAAGTTAACCACTGCAATGAAAGCAAAGCGTCTGCATTGGGCCAAACAGTGACGTGATAAAGATGTGGACTTCTGGAGATCGGTATGTTGTTATAATTTATTCATAAACAAAGTGTTTAACCATTTTATATGATTACAGAAGGAACAGCAAAGATGTTTATTTATTATTTTTTATTTTTCACAAGTCTGCTTCAGTGATGAAAGCATATTTGAAATTTTGCAGAACAAAGCTCAGTTTGTGCGTCGTCGTCGTGGAAAAAGTTTCATTCTGACTGTGAAACACCCTACAAAAATAATGATTTGGTCAGTCATCAGCGGCAAGGGTACAGGACGTCTGTACGCGGTTAAAGGTATGATGCGGCAAGACCAGTACAAAGAGGTCTTGCAAAATCGTTTGATTCCGCAACTGGAAGAATGATTTCCAAATGGAGAACCATACATTTTTATGCAAAATGAAGCTCCCTGCCATACAGCTTGGTCTATCAAAGCTTTTTTGTCAGAACAAAATATCCCTCTGTTGGATTGGCCTGGTAATAGCCTGATATGAACCCGATCGAAAACGTTTGGGAGTTAATGAAAAGAGAAGTGGCTAAAGATGTGATTACAAATAAAAAGCTGCTCTTAGAAAGAAGTGTGGAATCATCATCCTCAAATGCAGGAGACAGTACAGTCTTGTATTAATAGCATGCCGTGCAGAATTGAAGCTCTCATAGCGGCTAAAGGTGGCTGAACAAAATACTAATATTTAATTATACCTGTTCCTGTGTGTGTTTTCTTTCAAGAGTCAATAAATACATATATTTTTCTTTAATGATGATGTTTTTATTTGTGATAATAAAAATTATTAAAAGGAGAACCAAAAAACATACACTGTATCTGATAAATACAAAAAACCTGTATAGTATCACCTGATAATTAATATTTTTCATAAAATCTTATAGTGCGTCTAATAATTTGGCCAGGGGCTATATTATCGCAACCTATTGGTGACATTTTACAAAATGAAGCACATGATTGCCAATTCAACACATACAAAGTTGAGATTGCCAAAGTGGTGAGTTGTCTTGAACGTTTGGCGATTGTGCAATAATCCGCAAGTACTAAAAAAATTATCCTAAGTATATATATCCCGAGCATAGAAATAAATTGAAAATGAAGTACAATACTAACATTAACTTACATAAAAGAACTGAACTAACTTTATCAATGCAAAAGCATAATTTACAAAAATAAGGTACTTACATATAACCGCAACCTATTGGCGATATATGAAACGAAGCACGACTCACAATTCAGCATATATATGACAGGCGAAATCTGGGTTGCCAACTTGGCAAGGTATTTTGAACGTTGGCGATTGTTAGGGAAGTACATAAGTTCCAAAATAATTTATCTTACGACTACCTGCTTCCTTAACAGGTATTTAAGCCATTTGTCTGCTTTGCTCATTCTCTGATGCCTATTCCAGTTTGATATGTAATTACTACCAACACTGCTTTTGCTTGAGCAGTATGATTACCGAAGTTTGATTTTCTGCAAGGCAATTTTATGCACTGGAGCGAATAGTATACCCTTAAATACGACTACCTGCTTCCTCAACAGGTATTTAAGCCATTTGTCTGTTTTGAACATTCTCTGATGCCTATTCCAGTTAGATATGTAATTACTACCAACACTGCTTTTGCTTTTGCAGTATGATGACCTAAGTTTGATTTTCTGCATAGCAATTTAATGCACTAAGCCAATAGTATACCCTTAAAGGTTAAAATAAAGACACATGAAATTGCAAAGTATTATTGGATCAAGTGTAGTATAGGGGGTGCTTGGCGCAGTCCTTTATTTTGATGACTAAAAGTGGTCGCCAAAGTTACTTTTTTTCGATATTATTCATTTTAGAATTAATTCGATATCTCACCATGACATTTAGATACAAATCGCAAAATCAAAGTGGCCCCCGCCCTATACTACACTTTAACCGAAATGAAATATAACCCTTATCAATGAGAAGTTTTTGGTTTGTCAAAATTATAATCTTCGCATTCTAAAGAAATAAATTAATAAGTTGTGATTTGAGGAGTGGATCAAGACAACGCTCTGCACCCAGTTAGATTTTTTAATGCAGTGCTAGCGCCATCTGTTATGAAATATGGAAACTAAAATAATTGATTGCCTTGCTATTTTTGTATTCCTGTATTAGTAGAACGATTTTTGCGGAAGTGCTTTTGCACTTTATTTATATTTTTAATAATTTTTACTTTTGTGGTTTCTTGTTTTTGTTTTTTCTTTATTTTGTTAATTGTTTTTTATCTTTCTGGTTATTTTAATTAGTCAATCTGTTTTCATTTTCTGTAATCAATTTTGCTCACTTATTGTTTTTCTGAAATGAATTTGCATAGCAGAGACTTAATCTGCTCATTTTGTAATCAAGTCTTCACTCGCCCTTTCTGTTTGAAAAGGCATTTAAAAATATTCATGATCACGAACAGTGTGATGTAAATGAAGAGATTTTGAAGGAATTCAATACTTTCAGGGTATGAATAGTTGCATTTAAAAACAGTTTATATATTAAAGACTGAATTTTATACATTTACGTATAAATGTTTTCTACTGAAGTTTACATAATTTTATATTAGTAAATGTAGACCTTCTTTTAATTAACATTTGTTACATGGAAAAAGAAAAAGAAAACGACTATGTCAAAATATATGTTAGACACCGAGGTTGTAAAACACTTCAAAATAGAATAAATAGTGATGAATTATCACTGTTGTCGAAGTGGGACATACAAACCAAAAGGAAACGTCTCAAGAATTAAAAGGTTATCTATAAAACAGAAATTTAAGCCCTAATTTTGATAAAATTACCATAAACATTTCTGAACAAACAAAACACTAAATATGTGTGAAAAATTGAAACAGATTCTTTATGCAAAGCAAAAGTGTAGATATTTTAATGAAATTTACATAATTTAAAAAAACTTGGCTTTTTTCAATCATATTTTATTTTATAATACAATAAATTATTTTCATTAACTAAATAAATTGCAAATTAAACTGAGGTTTGATAAATAATCATGAGATATATTCACAAAAATAAATATTTTGGACAACAGATGGCGATAGCACTGCATTACAAAATTTATATGGGTGCAGAGTGCTGTCTTTATCCGCTCCTGTAATTTGTACGCAAAATCACACACATAAACATCCCGCGATAATACCTAAATGTTGCCAAAACAACAAAACAAAATTTTAGTTGTTAACAGAAGGATCCTTAAAAAATGATTTATTTGAAAAATAATCTAATTAAATATCATAGAATAGAAAAATTGAATAAATATTCCAACTGATAAATATAGCTATAGTAAAAATATGTAATAATCTTGAAAAACTGCGTGTAAAGTATAAATTTCCCACGTATTGAGAAACGTATTGACTTCATGACGTCATAACACTGGAAAATCACTTAAAAATTAAATTTTAAAAAATTTAGAAAGAATTACGAACGCGAAACCCATTTAAGAACCTTCCTCATGTAATTTTGTATACGTGTACCAAATTTCTCGTTATTTGGTTGTCTGGATCTTGAGTTATAAGGGAACAGACAAACAGACAACAAATGCGTCTTATATATATATATATAGATAGATATTTATTACTATGTTCATAACGTGATCTATAGATTACTCCTGCAGAAAAATTTTTGTCTTTTATCAAACAGTGAATAATGAAAATATCGATTTTAATGTCACAGCAACCTATCTTATATTACGATTTTATATACGATTTTATTATCTTATATATCTTATTTTTGATAGTTTTTTAAATTTTTTATTTTGCAAAACAAGAGGACTATCTGCTGATCCAGAAAAACTTCAAAAATTTAATCTATTTGCGACTATATACATAAACGTTTTTCAATTTCCTGGTTAACAGTGTTGTATAATTGTGATGTTCAACTTAATCAAAATTAACCCTCTGACTGGATGACCCGCTAATTGAATTTCACTTCGAAAGCGGTCTACTTTTTCAAAGCTAGTGGTAGCCAAAATGTTTCGATAAATTTCGCGAACTGCTTCAAAAACGAACGGCAGTTTAATGCCTTCCCCCTGTTAAAACCACAGGAAGTCCTGAAATGGTTTTGCAGGGGATGATTTTATTGCTTTTTCGGTCTCTGTGTTCTTCGAAACGGGAGGTTTCTCATTCACAGCTGTGGCCTAGGGCGAGGATTGTGAAATGGACATTTTCTGCACCTCACGGCCAACAGAAAATTCACCCAATTTATTGCAAATATATATTTCATATATTTGGAAAACTGGCTCATTTTTTGATCTAAAAACCAATTAGGTTTTAAGAAATTTTAATTTTCTGAGTTTTGATTTTAAATTCGATTTCATTTTAAAAATCTAACCGGATAGCACGGAAAATTCCGTCAGTGTAAAGATGCTTCGAAATTGCACTGCACGGATTTTTCTCACTTCAAGTAACGTTTTCAAAATCGGATTAGCCGCACTTTTCTGAAATCCTTTCCCCCTTTTAGGTTTAACATCTTGAAAGATAATGAGGGACGGAGGAAGCAACACAGCAGAAGTTTTATGGCTCGCAGGGAACCCCGTGTTTTGACCCTGGGGCAAACGTAAAAAATCGAGGGAAATTTCTTTAGACCCCAGGAAGTGTTAATTTGTTACCTCGTTTTTTAAAGTTTTGTAAAGTCCCAACGCATAAGTAAAATATGTCACAATTCCCTTTTGGTTTCATATTAATTTGAAACTGTAACAAGTTGGGCCGTTTCAGTGCAATCTGCTATTTTATATAATTAGACAAATAATCCTTTTTAAGTATATTCTTTTTCGCTTCATTTTTCTTATTTTAATCAAAGCTTTCAGTTTTTGAAACATGATTATTTTATTATAAGATACCGAAAATTAATAAAACACCAAACTCTTTAAAATATGGAACCTTTTCAATTTTCCAACCACTAAAAATGAATAAATTTAAAAATCATCAAATCATTTGAAACATTTTCTTACACTTTGATAAAATAATAAGGAAAAAAAACTAATTAAGATTTTTTAGTTTTTTTTTTTTTTTTTTAGATTTCAAAGCCTAAGTGTTCAGGGAAGTTTAAGTACAGTGTGTGTGTGCCTGGTTATATATTGTTAAAATACACCGAATTATATTTGAATTTTAAGTGCTTGAACTTCAGTTTACATCAAAGACAACATGAATGAAGAATTTCACACATTTTTTTTATAATTTGAATGTTTGAATAAATGGTAATCAAAAATATACGGAAACATTTACAGTAGACATTTATGCATATAAATAAACATAAAAATCAATTTTAAATTCGAGCTATTGAAAAACATTCGAATTATATATTGTTCAAAAATATCTATTTATACAAAATACCTCAACATTTATCTTTTAAAGGCTAACTGAATAAGTAATTAAAATCTGGATATTTTTTGAAATCTCGACCTTATAAAGGTAGAAATTTTTATGTTAGAAATTCCATTTGAAATTTCGAAAAAAAATGCATCGCGCAGTTAAAAATTATTTACCATAAGTTTTAGCAATTGTTTGAGTATAATAAAAATTTCAAATTTTATTATATAGCTTGTTTGGTATATTTTAATATATTTCGGCCGCAGTAGCCGAGTGGTATAGGTATCGGAACGTGGCTTGCTTTGTCACGAGTTCGAGCCCAGTACAACTAAAGACCCGCCGTGTAGGGCAGCGATGCACGTTAAATCTGTCGAGAGCTGAAACGTCCTGACATTGGTGTGGTGTGGTAGTTAGGAGAGGGGGTGCCAGCTCAGGTGTCATCCACGTCACTTGACCATGGTTCAAATTACGTGGTCCGTCGCCAAAAAGCCCTCGTGTAGCTGAACAGTGCGACGTTAATATTCAATCATTCATTTATTATATATCGAAGATTTCATACAATTCAGTTGAACACCGCATGCTAAGAGCAAAAAATATACTAAAAAATTGATGAATATACAATTACAATAAATTCTTACATATAGAAGCTAAAGCGTAGGAATAAAAATTTTGAGTATATCGGAGTAGTTTTCGAAATATTTATTTTAAAGTTTAGAAAATTTGTGTGCGTTATGTTATACTTAATATTAATTAAATGGTTAAAATAATGTGTTAATATTAGTCATGTAATCTTTTGAAGACACATTCATATACTAATAAAAATTTTCATGGTCATTGATGCGAATGTCAAGAATTTTATGTTATTTTTAAATTCAGACATTAAGATATTGATGTAGAAAATATAAAACGACCATCTAAAATACGTGAAAAATGCAGTGTGCTATAAAATGATCTTGACAAACAAAATCCGGCATTTTCACTTACTATGGCAGAGTCGGCTTAGTCAGGGCGATCTGGAAAAACAGAGAGAACCGCGGTTTTGATGGATGCCGCTCTAGCTTTAAAGCTCCCAGGAAAATTATATATATATATAAATTACAAATGCAAAAATAAATCTTGTAATTTTCCATACATTTTTATAACAACGAATTGTGGAATTGGCTTCCAATGCATTGTTGTGTTTGACAATATCTAAGGTAACCAACCCTACTTTAGATATATTTGTACGACTTTTTCGTAACCGTATTCCTTTTAAAATTAATTCGTGCAGCCGAAATACACCTTTTGTACCCTTAAAAATTTATGTTAACTATAACGGTTAATTTTAATTTATGCAACTTGTGAAATGTTCATAATTAACCATTTCCGTCTAAACAGTTTACATGAAAAAAAAAAAAAAAGTTTGGACTCCCTCATTCATTAGGGATTTATATAAGATTCTAACATTAATTTTATTTTTTTTACCGAATAGGATTGAATGGAAGTGTATAGTGCTTCCACACCACAGGTCTGGGGTTCTATTAACGGGCTGCGCAAGGTCGATTCTGCCTTTCATCTCCGCTACATTAGGTCGATAAATGAGTACCAAGCTTGCTTCGGGTCTTAAACACTGAAGGTCTCTCTTCAGACAGACCACCAAATCGGGACATCTGTTCATGCACTCAGCGTCCAATGGTCACGTGTATTATGAGGGGCACAGTAGTTCCTGGCCCTCATGGATTGTTGTGCTTCTGAGTTTGAGTCTTAAGTTTGAGGATTACCTTACTTTGGGGATACCCCTTAGATATAAACATGTATTTCCACTCATTTTGCATTTAAACATTTTTCTTTCAATTACGTTTATTTCAGAAGGAAGTTTGATTTTTCAAATGTATTTGCTTAATAACATGTATATTTTGTGTATTATATTAAAAATTTGATCAGTCAAAATTACATGTTTTTACCTCCTCTAAAAGCTTTTAGGATTTTACAACTGATCTTACAATCCATATACGTTTTATAGTAGTATATTTAAAAATGATAAGGACATTTTTACGACTGTGTGAGCTGTTATGCCTCGTTTATAAATATAAAAAATTGCATTCAGCTACAGTTTTTCATATGTACTGAAATAAGTGGAGGAATAGGATATTTACATATTATGAATATTTTTGACTGCAGTAAGATACATTTATATTTCAGTTTCTTTACAATTTGAATAGTTGTAAGCCATTTTGCGAATAGTTAGATGTTGAGTATAAACCCATAGGCTGTTTAATATTGTAAAGTGTTTTACTTTGATACCAGCACACACTAAAATAATGCTCATTTGCAGTTATATGATCAGCTTCAGTGATATTTAAATTTTCAAAAATAGTCTACACCTACGAAAACATTCTTTCACAACCGCACACCACATCTCATACTATATCTTTCCTACAGCAGGAAATATTTGTGTATACTGAAAATTTTAATACAGGATACATTTTCAAGTGTTAAATTTGTTTTTTAAATTTGGTATGAATACATTGTGGAACTGTCGGTTAACTTCACTGAACAAAATTGTTTTAAGTGTACTGTTTTGAAAGACAAAATTAATTAGGAGAACTTATCTCACAATAGAATTTGTAATGACTGAATTGTGTGAAAATGTAGTTATCGATGTGTGACATTTTCCCTAGTAATAAAAGAAACAGAAAGATAAGATATTTAACTTGAGTAGAAAATGGTTAGAAGTACTGTCATGCGCATTTGAAGAAGTATATCCCCCATGAAAATTAAAAATTATTGACTGAATGTGTGTTATGTCCATCACAAATGCCGATGTAGAAAGGAATTTTTATTTAATACAAGAAGTTTGAAAAAGAGAACACTAGGAAGGAAAATTTAAATTTTTTTTCCAAAAAATATTCAGTTAACATAAAAATATCTTTTTATATGATTTTAATTAAAATAAATTAAAAGTATTGAAATCCTTTTTTATGCTATTTTTAAATTAAAAAAATATAACTGAATAAAGAAAGATCGGTTTTATTTCATAAATATAATCATCTTATGTAATATTTATTGTGTTATTGTTTAAAAATGAGATAGGGCCTTTGCTCTTTTTACCTCATTACTTTTTTTAAAAACACAGGAAAGTGAGCGCGTTTTCTTACTCTTGTAACGTCGTGAGTAGTCATCCTTCAATAAAAAATTCTTTACAGCCTTCTATAGAAATAAAAACTATGTTTATTTGATGAACAATTCTTTATGAAGTAAAATTGCCAAGCCGGTGTAGCCAGTTCATAGTTCATTCTCAACGCCACCGGCGTTCATCGTCTATCTTTCTCCAATTTCGGACTCAGCCCTCTTCTCCATTCAAGGCGGGCTTCACTCTCTCTCTCCCCATGACTCTCTTTCAGTCTCTTTTCCGTCTCCCCTCTCTCTTTTCCGTCTCTCCTCCTTCCGTCCGTTCTTTCTCCCGGACTCTTTGTCCTTTTTTCCCCGACCTCTCTCCTTTCGGGTCTCATCTTCTTTTTCCTTTTCCTCCGGTTCTCTTTTTCTCAAAAGAACCCTTTAAACACCAGGATGTGTTCACAACACGCCCGCTCCTTCTTATTGGCAGGTCACCAAAGTCTCTCTTGACCTCCCTCGTCCTATTGGCGCGTAACACGCCAAAACACACCAACCGTCTGGCCCAAGGCGCCATAGTTCATTGTCCACATCTGGACACACTTGTCCATCACGCCACCTGTTTCTAGTATCCCTTCACAAAACCCTAGAAAAGATGACATGATTATTTTAAGATAGGCTTCGCCTATTGTCATTGTAGCGCCGGCTCTACTTTACTATTATGGCGACCCGTCTGTCTGACTTCACTCCCTTGAGTTCAGACAATAAACAATGGCCCCATGGCCACGTGCTCTGGTAATTCCGCAGCTGGTTGATCATAAAATTCAGGACAATCGATGGGTCGCACGTCCTTGACCAGCTGGTGAAACCCTAAAACCTATTGTGAATCGAAAGATGGGAATTCACAACCATCTACGATGTCACACTCTCATATTCAAAAATGAATACAGGATGCTTTTTCTGGTTCAAATCGCAATACCAAATATATATATATATATATTTTTTAATTTTTAAAAAATGACAAAAATAAATTTTCTTTGAAGAAAATATAATTATTTTTCAACTTCTAACATACTATTTATTTTATTTTTTCTTCTTTTTTTTACCTTTCATTTCGTTTTTAATTTTACTGTGACTGAACATATAGGAGAAAAAAACACCGAATTCCACTACGCTTTCAAAGAAGATTGCCCAAGGCAACTTAACAGCTAGCTGTAAACGATTGATCTCTTGGTTCTTACTTTACAAGGGACCGAACTGGGTCGTAAAATTGTCCCCGTTCGACCTCCCAAGTTCTAAAAGGGGAAAGGAAAGAAGTCTGTTGCATTTTTAAAGGGAATAGCAAAATAAGAGTAAAACGCTTTCGGAATAACTTTTCAGGAGGAAGGTATCCAGTTAGAGGGTTAAAGCATTTTTGCATTCCTAGATTGAATTAATTAAAAATATTTTTTAACGCAATCCAATATTTCGTGTGAAATGGCTATTAACTACAATTTTAATTTCTAAAATCATTTCTGTTTGCTCATGTTTTTGAGTTTTTGAGTTTTCTCACATTTACTTAATTAAGATTGATTTAAAGACCAATATATTTTTTTGACACATAGTTTATATAATTTAAAAGCTCTATACTTTGTCTTCATTAATTTTTTTTCCTTTTGAAAAATGCCATGACCAAAAATGTACGCAGGGTACTGTGAGAAACAATACTTGAAAGGGATGGAATATGACTGAAAAGGGTAAATCTAAAATGCAGCTTTTTTCAGGTAATATTACAATTAGACTACAGAATACAAATGTTGCAGAATGAACTAAATATTTCCCTGATGTACCACAAACTACATTATAATATATCTATTGTAGTACTACACTGCAGTATTTTAAAGTCATGCAACAAAAACTTAAACTTACTTAACTGCCACGATGGGGAACTGAGAAAAAATAGATATTGTTTACAAACTTGGTGATTTCTGGATTACGTTTGTATAACTACTAATTTCTATATAAATATTTTGCATTTAAAACTCTTGTGAATATATAAGGTTCTGATAAAAGTGAATAATTGATCAAATTAACAGTTGTTATCAATGTTATGTCTTAGAATATTTTGAATTAAAAAAAAAGATATTTCAGTCATATTTATTTCAAGTAGAATTTTCATGTAGAGCATAAGTTGGATAGTAACAGAAGTTTTCGGATTCTCTGGATAAAATTTGTTTCATAGTAATAATTTTATGTAAATTTTCTAGTAATTTACTTCTAAAATCTAAGTATTCCTTTTCCCTTAATTTCATATACAAATATTTTATCCCAAGTTTTTGGTGTTTAACGACTAAATTGTAAATATAAGAAACAACAGTCAAATATCACGAGTGCAGACGGCGCTAGCTGATATTTGAGTGAGAAAAATTACAGCAGCATAAAATGCGACCTCGTTTGAATTATATCTAATGTGCATATTTGGAACTGTTTAGCGTACTCGAATTAACTCAAGTGCACACGTCAAGGGTTTATATTGCATTCTAAGTCAACACGGTGGCTACTGACGAGCGACTACGTATATAATTTTGAACCGCGGTTAAGTGACGAGGACGATACCTGAGCTGATAACTCCTCTTCATAAACTTCCACATCACACCAACGTGAGGACTTTTGACCTCGACGTGTTTAACGTGCATCAGCTCCTCTTCAACGCTAAACTTTTGTGGTACCAGGGCTCGAACACTGGACACGAGTTCATAACCATGACCATCAGGATACCGTGGCCGCAAAAGAAAATAGCAAGTTTGAAAGAAATGTAATGGAGAAGTATATTTGAAGAAATAACTTCAAAACTTAACGAAAAACAAAAATATCAAAATTTATTTTAGAAATAATAGGGAATATAACTTCGTACACCTAAAACCACTTTACGCAGTGTATTTTGAAAGTGAACGTTTCCCCTTTTAGAGAAACTTACTATAATTATGTCAAATTCCTTTCGTTTTGCTCTAAGGGGATCCCCGAAACAACGTAATTTTTTTTGATACACAAAATTACTTATGGTTGAATCTAATACAATTCCCTACAAAATGAATGAAAACCCTATTTTATCATATAAATTGTGTTTGAATAGGAGATGGTTAGTTAATAAGAACATTTAAAACGTGTCGGCAATCTATGGACCTGTGGCACGTGGTACAATTCTTAGTGGCACTCAGCACTACTCTACAAATTTGTCAATTCTTGAGTGGATGGAAGTTGATAATAGACCTTATTTGACAAACATCTTCTGAGAGTTATGGACATTTACGGAACTACAAAATAATCTGAAAGATAATTCTAAGGATAAATTTACAGCTATTTTGTAAATAATTGAGTGTTATTGCTAGGGGATTTAATTGTATAAAAAGAAAATTGCGTGTACTCTGCTTCCCACTTATGATTCGGCATATCAAAGTAAAAAATCTTTCCTAATATGAAAAATATTTCGACTCCGCAAAGAAATTGTTTAACAACTGAATGCTCAGAATCGTGTCACGCTTTATACCCCTGGTTTTGCGATATGAAAGAAGAGTCGTGAAAAAGTTAATTCGCATTACAATTTTTATTTTAACTGTAATGAAGGGAATCATTTATATTTCATTTTTGTCTATTTCTTATTTAAGTAAATATGTTGGAAACATACATTTTTAATTTTTTTTATCTTTGTTGAAGAAATAGTAACATTTTATATTGTTTATTTTTATGTTAGTAAATGTATTTTATTGATCCATAATTAATATAAAATATAAAACTGTAAATCTAAATTATTTACCTCTATTCTTTAAATCTGCAAATATTACAGTAAGAATCGAAGGATTTCAAAAATTTCCTACTATGTGGCACGCTGAATGATACTGACAGATTGGTTTGGCACGTCTTAGATACACAGTTGCCGCCCCTGATTTAAAATGTTGGGTAAGATAACCATTATATTTTTAAAATTTTATAAATATACAAAAAGAGTATTTTGTCAATACATGTTTTAAAAGGAGTAAAGTTTACGAGAACGAAATATAAAATTGCGTTAAAATTATTGGTACTCTATCAAACGTACTTTATATATATATATATATATATATATATATATATATATATATATATATATATATATATATATATATAAGAAGTACGTCGATAGAGTACCGTAGTTACTGCAAAACGTGACAATGAATTGGAAATTAAGTTCACAATTCATTGTTATTAAAATATATAAAATTTTACATGACTTATTTTTGTATTTGTTAATTTTATATTCCTTACTTAGAAAGCAACAAATGGGAGTTCATTACCTGCCAAAACTGCAGAGGCCTGGTTGTTTACTCCACAAGCTCCTACCTTATGCTTACTCTGCCCTACTAAGTAAAAAATGCCGTCTTCTGCTCGTCAAGATCATGGAATTGTAGATATTGTTTTTCTATATATTTTAATTATTAGTTTTCTAACTTCTACATCAGCCTTTTAATAGTCTACACTCCTGCAAAGAAGTCTGAATTCTAAACTATAAAAACATATTATTCCCAACAATGTCATTTATACCTTTAATTTTTATAATCTATGAATGTGTTAAGCTATTAATTTGTTATCGCGACTATTTAATATTAAATGCGAAAAAAAAAAACGAATAAGTTTCAAACTGAAACTTAAATTGAATTTTTCAAAAATTGTCATCGATATTCTCATAGCTTTTACATATTGTCATTTTAGCATATCACACATCTATCTTCTATGCAAAAATCTCTATTATAAGTTCATCAAATGTTTCAGCATATTTTTTTACTCATAACATGCAGTTTTCAACCACATTGTGAGGCCGCGGTAGCCTAATGGTCAAAGTAACGCACTCGTAGCTGACGTGTCATGAGTTCGACCCCAGCACCACTGAAGATCCGCCGTGTAAGGGAGCGATGCTCAAGCGTCATCCTCGTCACTTGACCATGGTTTAAAATTACGAGGTCCGTCTCCAAGTGAGTGAATATTAACGTCGCACAGTTCAGCTACACGAGGGCTTTTAGTGATAGACCTCGTAATTTTGAAAAATGGTCAAATGACGAGGGTGACACCTGAGCTGGCACCCCCCTCTCCTAACTACCACACCAAGGAGAGGACATTTCAGCTCTCGATAGATTTAACGTGCATCACTGCCCTACATGGCGTGTCTTTTGTGGCACTGGGCTCGAACTCGAGACATGCCAACCATGATTCGATACCTTGATCACCTGATATCCCAGCCACAGGTCCGTCGCCGAAAGCCCTCAAGTAGTTGAGTAGAGAAGAGAGAGAGTGCGACTTTAATATCCCCTTACTTAATTAAATTATATGAAATTTAAGGAATACTTGAAAAAATATTAGAAGTCGAATATATACATATATATATATATTAAAAAATTAATCTAATGATAATTTTAAATATCCAAAGAATTATTAGTATTTATGGTAAATATATGTTTTTCAACTGAGTATGTGAGACACGCATAAATATCTTTTTCGAAATTCCAATGCAGAATTTTAGTAGAGCTAATACAAAAAATTCCTAGTTTTGCACGGTTAAGATTATAAAAATGTCCAAATTTTAATAACTTTTTCTTCAGTCAACCACTAATGGAACATGAATGATGAGGGATTATGCATTAATATATATATTTTTAACTTGAATTTAAAAGGGATCTTTATATTTATTTATATGCGCAAATGTTAACTGTAAATTTGTCCAGATGCTTTTAAATACTCTTTATTTGAAGATTCAAGTTAAAAATATAAACTTGAAATTAAAATTCTCTTTGAATGAAATTAATGTTCAGACATTGAAAATTCAAATATAATTTGTTATCCGAACAATACAAAACAAGGGATTCTATGTAAGATGCCCTGAATATGTGGCTTTAAAATTATGAAAAACTAAAAGATTTAAATAGGGTTTTTTTTTTTAACAATACATATAAATTTTTTGCAAATAATGTAATACAGAAGCTTAAAAATTATTCACGTTTAGAAGTGTCCGAAATTTAAAAAAATTAAATTTTGAACATTTTTTATTTTTTTTTTTTTTTGACACATAACAAAATAATCATTTTTTTTTAAAAAAAATCCCTGAAAGTATTGATTAAAATAAGAAAATTGAATTAGTAAATTATCCTCAATGTTTTAATATATAATTTGAATTTAAATACTACAGATATTTTTAAAAACTTAGACATACATTATAGAAACTTAATTCCATTTGAGAATTTTAAGGTAAAGAAAAAAATGAGAATTCTTAACTCGTTGACTTGCTATTTGTGTACACTTTAGGTTGAAGATTTTACGATGCTACAGGAACCGGTCTCCCCGCGAGCCATAAAGTTCCTCTCAATGCCCATTGTGTCTCCCCGACCGTCTATAATTATCTTTCAAGATCGTAAACCTTTAAAGGGGGAAAAGAATTCGGAAAAATACCACCTTACCGGTTTTGAACACATTACTTGAAGGGGAAAAATCTGTTTGGTTCATTTTTGGTGAGTCCCCGGCCTTACGAAAAATTCAGTGTGGTCCGTTTTCGAAGCCTCTCTAGTAGGGCGGAAAAATCCGTGCTGTCCGGTTGGAGGGTTAATATTCCATCTGTCACTTGGAAGGAGAGTGGCGTATTTTGTCAAGTCGTGGTTCGAAACCTAACACCACTAAAGACCCATCTTGTAGAGGGGGTTAATGCATGCTGAAAGTCCTCCAGTTGTATGATATGGAATTTTGTAGCCGTGTAGGGTGCCAGCTCAAATGTTGTCCTCCTCTCTTGACCGTAGTTAAAAATTATGAGGTCTGTTGCATGTAGTTCTTGTGTTGCTTAACAGTGCAACACATCTATCAATTATTTGGCACTTGGAATAATCATTTGTACCAAAAGTAAATATTTTTAGCTGAGATATCTGTACTTTCAACAAATGCCAAGGAATATGCTTGGAAATGGTTATGTTTATCTTGTAAAATTACTATTGTTTATAGCACTTACCTTTCTACAACATCAAAAGATGAGATCACCATCGTGTCTAGGAATGGGCAAAATGCATAATGGTCACATGATAAATACAATCATGTGTTGTCCATTGCGTTCAAAACTGAAATTATACTTGTTGTTCTATTTGTAAAATTTAGATAAATGTTCAAATATTAAGATTCTTCAAAAAAGTTTTTCAACCTTAATAAAATAAATTTTTGTACTTTTAAATTAAGTGCATTTTATTTACATACATGTACTATTATTGTTCACAAAAATATACTACTTGAATGAATTTGCAGAAAGTATAAAAGTTGACAGTAGTGAAGTGCAAGAACTGATTGGTTGGAAACACGTGATTGCACTTATCATGTGACTGTGATGTCACACATTTAAGAGGATTCATCAATGTGACAGCCTGTTTTGTAAGCATTCTTAGGGAATTTTTTTGACAAAAAGTAAAAAGATAGTATTTTTAAGTTTTTTTTTTTTTTATCTTTTTATATGTATTTTAAGAGTATGTCTATAAATGTTTAACCAAAAAAGTATCTAATAGAACGTGAGTAATAGCCTTCTGAACCCACTCACCTCGAAATAATGGGTGCTCATTTCCTATACGATTCCGGATGACTGGCTTATCTGAAATAAAAATAAATTAACTTTTGTTTTAATCTATAAGCTTAAATGCACAGAATGAACTATACTCATTTGGAAATATGAAAAATTGGATTTAAAGTTTCGAATTACATGGATATTTCTGTTATATAGAAGATGAATATTTTGGAATGAGCGTAGTTCATTTGGTGCTTATATTTGTGCTGAGTCTACCATATAAATTTGAAGTCATTCTCTCAAATCATTCTTCTGATAAGAAGAAAAAGTTTGAGAAAAACGTGTTTAAAAGTTTCAAGTCCAATTAAAAAGCAATAAAAATCTTAACTTAGCTCTACGTACATCTGCTTCTTTATAACGAATTCGAATTTTAAAAATCACTTTACTACCGCATTCTAAACATGTTAAGGAAGCAATTTATGAAAAAAAAAGATTGTTTTTTGAACCCATGACATGAGGGAAACACCCTTTAAGTTATGAAATGATTGTCTGGAAACTCATGTTAATAATGATCATGCAACAATGTCGTCACATTAATTTAGTTCTTTGCATTTGAAAGGCTTTGGGTAATGGGATTTTTCATTGTATAAATAAATTACATGTTTCCAACTAATCAATCCTTTATATGAACTTTGTTAATAATTTAAAAAAATAAATGTTAGTTAATAGCTTTGCTACAGGAGTAGAGTAATAAATGCGGTGCAAAAATTATAAATAAAATTTTGTTATAACTGCTAAACTTATTTTGTGCAGTTGTAATTATAAATCAAATGTAATATTGTATATAAGTATTTATTGCTCAACAAGGTAATAATTACAGAAATGGCATATATCGATGTGAATAGAACGCAAAGCATGATGTTGTTGATTATGCCATCGTATCGACTGTAAAATCAGTTGAAGGTCCACCAAAGTCATTTCGGCTAAGGCTAGATTTTCTCGCCTGTGGTTAGACTTAGTTTTGAGCACCATGCAGATGATAGTGCGATTTTGTTTGGTTCCACCCCAATTTTGTGGGAGTCTACCCTGGGGGTGGTTAGAGGCCTCCACCTCTCTTCCCCTTCCAACAACCTCTGGAGAGGACTTGCGGCTCGACTGCTAATCTGTTCAAACATTTCCGTAATTTGCTCTCTCTCTTTTTTTTTTTTAAAACCATTGTTGAAAATGTAGAGGAAGCAAAAGCTTAATATGTCCGTTTTCTTCTTGTTTTTGATCAACAGCCGCAAAAGCTCCACCTTCATTTTAAGCGAGATGGCAGTTTGCTTTCCCCCTGAGCTCTTTCCTCTGTGCTTGTAAAAAATTCTTCAAAAATAGAAAATAAAACACAAACAAGGTACCTTGATTTTTACTCGCACTTCAATGTACTCGTCGCTGAATTCCAAAGCCAACTAATGAGAGATTAGATGTTTTGTGTGTTGTTTGTGGGGGCGAAGGATGAAAGTAGCTTAGATAAACAAAATTGGTTCGTGTCACAGGCTATTCTGAGGGTATTTCAAAGCCAAGTTAGCCTTCTTTCTACGAAACGCTTGAAACCAACTCTTTTATTTCACACTCATCTCAAATCTCACATCCCCTCATTTCTGTATTTTGTTCATTCCCATAATGGAAATCTTTTCGCGTTAAGCGTTTTTCATTTCGTGTTAAGAGAAAATTATGCTTAAAATACACAGGAGTTTGCCGGGACCGTTCTATTATTTCGCGACAACCAATATTACGTCTCTGGTGTTTTCGCGTAAAACGTATTTCACTGTCAGGGCCGATCCTAGCAGGTGTGCACCGCACGCGGGCGGCCGAAACAAGGGGCGGCCGCAGACCACCTCAATTCTATCGATCAAGCAAAATTGTTTGTGAAATTCTCAAAATAAAATTTATAATAAGTTGAATAAATATGCTGGATTCTAAATAGCTATTAAAAATCAAAATGTCCCGATAGCATATCATAGTTCTAGAAAAATAAGAATGGATTTCAAATTCTGAGGAACATTCCTTCTCATCCGGGGTGTAGCCGGCCTTATCAGGGCCCCGGACGTGTGTAAGCAAAAGCCGTAAAATGTTATTGATGGTTATATTAAGAGTTCCTTTCTACGTTTATAAAATAGTACGCCACTGACTTCAAACGATATAAATTTTCCGAGTGAATTCTGAATTTCAGGACCCACAATAAAAGTTTAAAAGATGGTAAAATTACTCAAAATAATGAGAAAACAAGGAGCGGTATGTTGTCAGAAAGCAGGAAAAACTTTTCATTCAAAGCGGTTCTACAAGAAGATCGTTGGAAGTGTGAGATACAGATAACACTTGGGATGGGGAAAATCCATTGAGAATGTTATTTGCCTTGTAAATGAAAATACCCCCTTCGTCTGCTGTTTATTTTTTAACGAGTATTCCTGAGTTCTCAACGCTGGTCCCATGGGGGAAGGGGAGGGGGCGTTAAGGAAGAATTTCGACACACCGGACAAAAGTGATGAAAAGCACGATCAAGATTTATGACATGCTTAAGAAAGAATGGGACAGAATGACCCTCAGAAAAAAAGCCCTATTTTCCAAGAAAACTGCGGAAATTTTGCGTTAATTTGACTTCCGAAATTTCTTTTAGACAAGACAAAAATCTGAACAACAAAAACAGTTAAACAACAAAAAAGGTAACTATATTTTCACTTTCAAATTCTCTTTTCGATTTTTAAGAATTAATGCCCAGGTACATTATCATTGCGTGACATAAAGTGAAAAAAATATTTTGTGCTATTACTATTTTATTTATTTATTCATTTTTTCTCGTTTACGTATATAAATATAAATAACTGTCATCAGTTTCTTAGAATATTTTCATGTTGATTAACATATTTAAGTGTATGTTTTCGTAGCTTGAATGTACCGTAATCTTCTTAAAACATTTTCAATTGGCATTGTTATTCAAATGAAAGAATATTATTTGCTTCTCGTATAAAAATAATTTCTTTAGTCACTCATGAAAAACGGTAGTAGTTCATTTAAAATACAAAACACTAATGAGCCTTTGAGTAAATTCATTAATTATTCACCATACTTAAAAGGATCCTAACAATTGCTCGAAATTGAAATAAAACGTAGTTATATTGATTTTGATGATTTTGTTTGTAATCATAACGTGAGTATTACGATAATTCTGTTTAATAATAAATGAACTAATATATAATTTCTAAATGATTAATTTAAATTGCTTCAGACTGTGAAAAGAATTTTCAAAAAAAAGTTTAAGTTTACTTAAAGATACACACACATTTTTTTCTTCTTTTTATTGAGGTAACATGTGAAATAAACACATAATTTTTCTAATGTACTCTAAGACTGCTAAGAGAACCATTATTTTGTAAGATTGAATTTGAAAAGCACAAATTCTTTTTCCTTTTGCATTTATTGCTATTTTAAGAGTGATTTGTACGATACCTTCTTGATTAAGATCTTTTGTCCAGAGAATTTAAAAGAATATTTAATGTAACCTAATAATTAATTATGTGCATAATTAATTATAAAAATACATAAAAATCGTATAATTTCTTTAAAATATTGTACAGATTTCTGTATGCTTCTAATAAAGTTAATCAAAATTCATCTGTAACAATCTATAGTAATACTTAAAATCTTTAAAAAAGTCAACAATAAGAATGTCAGAACTATGGCAGAAATTTCTTATAAAAAGCACTTAATGAAAGGTTTATTTTTACAGAACAATAATAAATGTTTAAAAATATAGGTAATATTTTTTTAGTTGCTCTAGTTGTTTAAAACTATTTAATTAAAGTGATTGCAAAATGCATTACAGAAATAAAAATATGATAAACACAATTTATAAAGTAGATAAGTGATTTCAAACAAAACAGAAATGTAAAGAATTCAATAAGTAGTAAGGGGTTGTATACTCTTGACTATTTTTAATGTAATTAAGATATAAGTTTAGTTAAAAAAATTAAGATTTCTTTTGTGATATTGTGGCCTTTGTCAAAAAGTTTTTTGTGAGCTATCTTAAAAATTTCAAATTATTCTAGAAATGCTTTATTGTTCTGTTTAGTCTCAAAGTATCAAGATATTTGAAAAACAAACAAACAAGTATAATAATAATATTAATGTTTTATTAACTTATATTCAGAAACTTTACAAATTCAGAGTATTGTGATTGTGCTTCTTGTTGTTGTTTTTTTAAAAACACCTTAGAATTTTTGAAAGCTTACTTTTGGTGGAGATATTTTAATAATTTTGATATAAGTAATCTGGAAGCGAAGCTACGTTTTGTTCTAGAAATGAAACTATGATTTCTATAAAGAATAAAAAATTAAATAAAATATGTTTGAATTATATATATATATGAAATTTCTGATTTAATACAGTCAGAACATTTGAAAAAAAAGATGAAATGTAATTTTTGAGAGTTTGGAAAAAATTAAAAAAGCTTATAAGATTATATATTATTTTAATTTTCTAAATATTTCATGGAAAAAATTTACAGTTTGCAATAATAAACAGAAAACTTTAAAAAGTTTGAAATTTTAGCTTCGATGAAAAAAGAATTAAGTTACTTTTTAATTCAAAATTTATAACTTTATTTTCAAGCATTCACAGAAATTTCTTCCACACTGCTACAGAGAAATAATTTATATGACTAGGAATCGGAAATCGTCCCTCGGGCAGATCCGAAGATTTTGTGCAAGCATCGAAGTTGCAAAGAAATATATAGTCTCGACTTTCCCTATTGTAGAGATACTTTCAAAAATATTTTTAACAAAACCGATATAGAATCGACCAGATCAGAGATCTTTTTCAGTTTTAACCCGACACTTCCCGCGCAGGGTATGTCATACCCACCATCTACCTTTTTTTTCAACGCTCCTTCTAAACCTTTTTTGGAAAATTGATAGTTTCTCGTATAGTTAAATTTTTAGATAATATCTTTTGAGGGACCTTAGCTTGTAGGCGAATTCAAAATATATATTTTTTGATACCGCCTCTTCGGATATGTTATACCTTGCGCGTGAATCGTCGTTACAGTTCTGAATGCATGAGCACGTTTTAAATCTTCCTTATGCTATGGCGTATTCTTGTATTTATGATGAAGATATGTGATATTTAAGTAACTCAATAGATACAATATTTAACAGAAATCGTACAACAGTATTTTTGGATGAAATTCTGTTCGTTATTATGATGAGGAAGAATCAAATGATGGAGAGTGTAACAGTAAGTATGATTTCTGAACTGATATCGAACCAGATTTAGAAGGAGACGCATTTAGAAATAAATATTTTATGTGTCAGACACATAAACATTTGGGAAGAACGTGACTTTAAAATAGACAACTGGTACACATCTTATCCACTTTTAGATGAACTTTTGAAAAAATAAAAAAAAACCTATGGCTGGAACAATAAGAGAAAATAAAAAATTCCAAAATAAGATATAGACGGTATGCAGCTTTTAAATGAAATAACTTCATTAAAAGATATTTTTCCTGGTAACAAGATATAGAAATTATAGTGAAAAATGTTTCTAATTCCCTGTTTTAGCATCCCAGATGGAGTTACGCAGTCTGATAATTAGACCGACGATGTGCGTAATGATCTTATGTTTTGAAGTTCTTTTTCGAGTATTGCAAGCTTTAGTAAAAAATAGTGTACTTTCAGAATTACAACCCTTTAAAAAAGTTCATAAGGAATGTTATTTCTTTCACAGAAACAGTATTTCGATATATGAAAAAGTCTGATCTTTTTCTATGTTCATCTTTTTTGTATTTTTAAAGCTCTCATTTTTATACCCGGCGTATAACGCGCAACCGTAAATTTCGACCTTATTTTTTAAAAGTGCGCGTTATACACCGGATTTTACAGTATATTTTATTACTTAGTTGTAGTAGAAGGACTGATTTATATATATATTTATATACTTTTCGTTTCACGAGATTTGTACCTTACTATTTATTTTTATTAGATTGTATTTTTTGAGTAAATTCTGTTGTTTTGCATTTATAATTATAAAATGTTTATTTTTATTTTAAAGGTTATATTTTTGTTAGTTTATTATTTTGTTAAAGCATTTTGTCACTATTATAACTCATTACCTTGCCAAAAAATGAGGTTCTGCACTTCAAATTTTATCTGAGTTATTATTAATATTTTAATTTTTATTCCTATATAAGTAGAGGATTTTTTAACGTCAACATTAAGTATTAGTCAAAATATGAAAAGTTCTCTAGGGGTGCGGCACATTAGGTGTTTGCACGAGGGCGGCCGATAACCTAGGGATCGGCCCTGTTCACTGTATTTTAAACTGTATCATATTATGAATAAATTGCATACGAATCTATAACTACAAAAATAAATAGTCTTTTTAAAAAGAAATACATATAGAGTATGTAATGGGAAAATATTGGAAAGTTATTTTCTTTGAGGGAAGCTAAAGAAATATCAATGAATAGCACACATTCATTCTATGTTAATTACTTTTATTGTACTTTATTGTTACATTTTTAATAATTTATTGAACGAAAATTAGAAGATAAATGTTTTTTTCTTATTAATTGTGTTCTAGTTGTTTAATAACGCCATAATAGTAGATTACAAAAAAAAAGTTAAATGTTTTAACAATTTTCTTCACACTATCTTGCTTCACTTGCTATAGATTTTGTCTCAATGTTCTCTGTAGGTTCTCAAGTAAAGGGGAGTTTGAGACAATCGAGAGATTGAAACTGGTCTCTTGATGGATGCAATTTGTACCTTTAAAATGTTTAGTTTCTGGTCAAATACTAGGGGTGGGCATGTGTAAAGTAGTTGCACGACAGCGAAGAATAGTGGGATGTAGTGAACATGACCCTTTGAAGTGACGTCAAATGTGCTGAAAATATTCCTTCAGGGGTGACAGGAACTGTTGAAGTGTAGTTGTACCTGACAAAGAGAGGAAGGACTCTTCAGGCAAGCGTAGGTTAGCATCATGTACCTTTTCGGCTAAGGTGGTACCGAGGTCTTTGTAAGCGGTGCGTATTCACGATAATATTGTTCATAGTTTCTGTACAAACTTGGTCATCCCTATGACAATAGATTAAAGATCGTTTTAATTGTCAATAAAATCTTTACACAAACTTAAATATAACTGGATGATAAGCAGTTGTCTTAATTTTCTTATTAAATCCAAAAATACACTGTTTTCGCAATTCCTTCCTTGATCAGTTGTGATGGCGTCTGTTGAACTACCCAAGAAAAAGAAAATTATGCCGATTGATATCTGATTGGAATGACCTGTAGACATCTAACGAAACGGTCCTCGCAAGTCAAAATTATATCCGCAACAAAGTGAGAAGGCCAACTATATGTCGAAATTTACACAATAAAATCCAGCACTAAATAAGAGAAAAATCTCAATATGTGATTTAATTTGTCACGCTTTTTTTTTTCTAGCATTGAATGCATTCTCAATGGCTAAAATCTTTTTTTGTATGTGTGAGTGTGTGTGCGCCCTCTCCATACCCTATGGCAGGGATGGCGAAACTTTATGGATCAAAGTGCCATTTTCTCCAAAGAAGTGTTTAATGAGGTTTAGACGGGCCGCCAAATAATTTTGACTTGTGATTATTGGGAAAAAATAAAACTAAATACTAAGAACACAAAACTCTTTATTTACTACGAAAAAATACCCTTTGCACTGTATAATTGTAAATGTTTTAGTTATACGTCATTGTTTCTCAAACTGTGGGGCGCGCCCCCTGGGGGTGCGGTAACCCTGCGAGGGTTACCGCAGGGTTTAAAAAATAATTTTGGAATGAAGTAAAACAAGATGCTTTCTGACATAATAAAAAATACGCATTTACACTGATATAATTTATTTTTATCATCTAGTGATCATCAAAAATAAGATTCCACTTTAAACGCTCATGAGCCATCTTTGATCCTATAACCAAATTAAACAAATATTTTGTTTGCTTTGAGGTCAATATGAGAACGATGAGAGATTTTTTTTTCACGTTTCCTTTAACGATATCAAACGATGAGAGATTTTTTATTACGTTTCTTTTAACCTAAAATATTACTTTAGCTGATCTTCGAACTTACTGGTATGGTTATATCCGTCTTTTTTAGGGAAGTTGTAAATATATATAATATATTTCTGTTTCATCTTTTTCCATGTGAAAGAGTTTTTTATGATAAGCATGAGTATTCTGAAACATATAATGCATAATGAAAAACGTTTTACACAATTATTTTTTAGAACATGCTATACTTTCCCCATGAACAATTTTGTAGTTTTGATTGCTGTGTTGTACGACTTATTATGGTTTATAAATGTAAATAAACAGAATATTAAAAAAAAATGGGCATCTGTGATCCCTATTAAAGGAAGTTGAAACTGATCAAGCAATTGATGAACCTACTGAAATAATGCATATTAATCAAGATAGCGAAGGTAAATATCAGAAAAGCGTGAGACATGAAACGTTTGAGTTGATTTGAGTTTAGCTGGAAAATAACGTTCCTGTGTTGTTAGCGAAAAATGTCTCTGTGATTTATGTCCTTTATTAAGGGCATTATTTATTTGGAACATTTTCTTTAATTTTATTGGATTTTTTTCTCAAATTTTCTAAAAAAAATTGAAAAGTCCTTGAAAGTGGTAAGTATATTTTCTCTTAATTAAATTATTCACTGTAATTGTGATTTTTATAGTGTATAGTAAAAATAACTATAAAATAAATTATAGTTTTAAAACAAACTAAAAAACACGCTTTTATAGTGAATCGAACTAAAAAGCAAAAAAAAAAAAAAATATTACTTAAAAGTAAGATATACAAAATTTAATACTTACCTTGTTATTTTGTACGGTTTATAATTATGATCGTATTGTAGCTTTAGCGTCAAAGTGCATTATTATTGCATTCAGTACATTATTAATGTATAAGGGGGGCGTGATAAAAATTGTGATTGAAAAGGGGGGGAACCAGTAGTGAAAGTTTGAGAACCACTGTTATACGTATAATATTCAAATTAAAAGTAAGATTAGTGTGAGTTCCGTTGTTGCAAATTGTGTGTGTGTGTGGATGACAAATAACATATTAGGATTCTAAGTTATTACTTTTAGTAGAATGCATGTTCAATAGGAGTCATCTGCCAATCGGTTTTTAAGCAACTATTTCTGTTGTGGTTCGTTTTTTTTTTACAAGAGGATTTGAGATTTGTTTCAAAATGCCGTTTTACAGACGATGTTCTGCATACCACTATTCCAGAACATAAAACACACACCACTTTTTGTCGCCTTTACTAATAATATCATATGTCTGGATTCATCAAATTTGAAATTATCTGTTACAATTACTATCTTACCCTTTTTTTGCTGAGCTAGCCATGCTAAATAGCATTTAAAAATCATAAATATAATACAAATAAACTTAAAAACACAGTTGTGTCAATGAAATCAACTATGCTATGCGAAGACAAACTTTAAAATTGTAGTAAACGACGTAACTAAGGTAAGACAATAACAAACGAGTTTGCTCCCCGCCGCCCCACGACCGATCACTCGCATTTGTTCGTAATACTTCATAGTGAGCTTTGTTATTTTGAAATAAAATACAAACCATTTTGATCGCAGGTGTGCCCAAAATATTGCGTCGCGTGCCGTAAATGGCACGCGTGCCAATTGTTCGCCACCCTGCCCTATGGTGTTGTACTGCGATAATTGTAGGTTTTACTCCTCGAGTTATCCGTGCATAAAGACTTTAACACACTAGTTGAGGAACGTATATCTTTAATTTTTCAGTTAAAACTTTTCAATGTAGTGGTGTAGTTTTTAGAGACTAAATTATTGGTTTAAAAGATAATCTTGAATTCGATTTTAGTTCGTCGAGCTTACAGTCCTATACCTGTTCCTCTGCCATAGCATTAAACTCAACCGAACTCGGAATTTGAATTTCCTCAATATTAGAAAATGCAACAGTGGCGTTGTTTTTTACCAGAGATATGATTAATATCCGTAGTAATTTTGAAGAAGTTCAATCCCGTCTTTAGAAACCAAACATCCTAAAAAGGGAAATTCACTATTTACTTCAAAATCATGTTTATCTGCGTTTAAAATCACCACTCTTTCTTTTAACCTTTGAAATAAAAAGTATAAATCTGTTCAATGGGATTGATGATCTAAAGAGGCGATGAGAATATGATCAGAGATTGGTAAAACATTTTACATTTGAATCTCGAAATATTTCATTAATGAATCATTGAAATATTTAATTCGCATCCCTTAAACGAATGACATTTGCATAAATTCAAATAAGGCTTCAAAAGGGAAAGTTCAGATTTTGTGTATCATAATTTTCCACAGGTATTTGACAGT